>SNQJ01S0025724.1:63611-79284 GCA_010110895.2 Picea sitchensis
GAACATAGAGATGACCTCCTCCTTACAAAGAGTTGAGAAGAACTCCATATTATTCTCCTATGTAATGCAGTGAGAAAGGAGATTTGTTGAGTTGGATGTGCCTGTGGCTGAGCACAAGGTTAACATGTGAAATCCCAAAGTGCTGGGTGCATCATCATGAGAACAAAAATGAAGATGATGTATTAGCCTCCTATGAGAAGAAGAGTTGATGATAAACTCTATATGACCCTCATGTGTAATGCAGTGGGAAAGAATATCTGTTGAGTGGACGTGCCCGTGGACAAGCACATGTGAACGTGGTCCTAGTGGCTGAGCACTAGTGAAGAAGTGGTTCTTCCGTGTAATGTAGTGAGCCAAAGATATGGACATCCCTATGGATGTGCCCCTAGTGGATGAGCACTAGTGGGTGTACAAGATCCCTTGCTATATTGTTCAAGAGTCAGACCTGCCTATAACCCTAATTGTAATGTAAAGGGTACAGGTCGACCCCAACTTAATGCGATTAATAATTAATGTAAAAGATAATTAATCTAGTTAATATTAATTATATTGTGAGATAGTGAGGTTGGCCCTGTTGTGCGAATATAAACTTCTATTGACAGGTCTAGTCTAGTATAAGTAAAGGTAAATTCCCCATTGAGGAAACACATCTTTCATGTGTGTTTGGAAATTTCAGCAAGTACATCCTCTTGGGAAAAATGCACACCTTTCTTGGGCACTAGTCTTCTAGGATTTGAGCACCCTCTTGTGTGCTAGGTCTTATTGGTGGTGAAGGTATTTCTCTTGAAGAATATAACAAAGGATTTGGCTGGGTTTTCTTCCCTTGTTGAGAAGGGTTTCCCAAGATACTTCTTGTGTTCTTGTGCATGGTGTTTCTTCTTGTGATCTTGGTTGCTGCAACATTATTGTTTATGGTTAAGTTAAATGCTTAAATGGAATGAACTTCATGCTTAACCTCGCTCATAGAAAAATCAACAGTCAGGAGGGGGAGAAAAGGATAACAAGATGGGTCTGTGGTTTTAAATTTCCTAGGGAAAAATGTCTAAGGAGGGTGAGGAAGAATCTAAAAGAAGAGAGTTTCTCACTAGGAAATGATCAAGTCTAGCCGAAATATGCCGAGGCCTTCTATTTGACCAAGTATAATTACCTTTACCCGGTTTTAGGTAAATCAAATTGAAGAAGGATATTAAGTCTTCTAAATTCTCCCTCTCTGGATCCCGAACCAGAGATCCCCTCTTATTTTCCTAAGGGTAGAGGGTGGTGTTGAAATCACATGATAAAATAACCTCATTGTTGGAATAATCTTCTAGGATGTTGAATAAGGACCTCCAACAATCTAGTTTTTCCTGATATAGATTGGGGACATAAACATTGATGATAGAAACAGACTTACCTGATGTATTGTTCCACAGTTTAGTGAGGAACCAATGCTGTGATTGTTGGAAATCCACTAGGATGAACCATTGCAAATTCCATAAGTTGCAGATGCCTCCCGATGCACCTCTTGAACTTATTTCCTTTCCTGTGATGGATTTCCAAAATAGTTTTCTATCTTGGAGGACACAATCCTCTCTTAATTTGGTCTCCTGGAGCAACAAAATTTGTGGAGAGTAAGTGGAGTTCAAATGACAGATTGATTTTTTTTTTCTTTACTCCCCAACCCCCGACAGTTCCAGGAGACTAGATTCATTATTTAATTGGTTATTTTTGAGCCCCCCCCTTTAGACGACACTGTTTTGTTGGTGCCTCTCGTTCCTTTGGGTTATTTGCTGAATGAAATGTCCAGTGTAGACTGGAGCCCCAATTACTTTTCTCTGTCTGTAATTTCTTCCTGTTTTCGTCTGCCTGGTTTTCTTCCTGTTTTTTTTTTACAGAAGTTACTATACCAGCGTCTCACCCTATCTCTCCATCCCATTATCCTTGAGATTCTTCTTCTAAAATAACTGGGATGCCAGATTTTAATTTTTCACTATTCCCCGTCGATGGGAAGTTACCATTTTCGTGAGAAGGAATAACTTGGGAGCTCAAGGGGACTTGGAGATATTCACCTAGAAGGGAGGTTACCACTTCTTCAGTTGGATTCTTGTGGGCCTCCTCGCCACCTTCTTCATCTGTAGAGAGGAAATCATAGTGGTTCATGATAGTTTGGGGGTATTTTCTATTGTTATCCTGGGGGGAATTGGAAGAGGGACCTACCTTAGAACCAACATAAGCCTCAAGGGGAGGGGGCCAGGGTTGTTTTCCCGGTCTATGATGTCACCTCTAGGTTTTCCAATGTTCTTGGTCCTTCGGGCCTTGGGGATATATGGGGGATTTAGGGAAACTTTTGGAAAAACGTCCATATTCATGGCACATCCTGCATTTAAAGGGGAGTCGTTGATAGTCAACTTGCTGTACATAGGACTAGTCATCCAGAGTTATATGGATTTCCTTGGGAAGACCCTTTTCCAGGTCCACTTCGACCTAGATCCATGAACATTCATGTATTCCATCTTGTGGCTCAGCGTGGTCGATATATCTTCCAACTGCATTTCCTATGCTTGTGATTGTTTCATCATTTCAACAATGGAATGACAGAAAAGGGAGCCAAACCCAGTCCGGTACTGCCGAAAGAATTTCATTTTCTGGGAAGAAGTCTGGGGATTAACTATTGAGATACATGCCCCTTGCTCCCATGAAATAGGGGCCACTCCTGAAAATGAGATCTCTATTTTATTTACTTTCAAAAAGGAAAAGGAAGAACACCTTACCACAAAAATCGGAGGAAACTCATCCTTGAATGAGTGGCTTCCATTTTTTTTCCACCCAGGAAACAATTGCTCGCGGAGAAGGCCAAATGCCCATGAATCGGCCCACGAGACTCTGATCCACAAGCTTGAGCACAAGTGGACGGGAAGAGTCAGCATGCACATGGACCTTGGGGATTCCTTCCAGCCTTTTCACAAATTTTGATGAGGGAGCCTTCACCATTTTCGGGGCTGAAGCAACCAAATCGTTGAAGGCATTAAAGTATGGCGAAAGTGGAGGAGGAGGAGGAGGGGGAGGATCCACCGAAGTAACAACGACCGAGACCATTAGATATGAATGAAGAGATAACTATATTATACAACAAATCTTACAATATTAATTATATCCAATACCTTACAAGTGGTATCAGAGAACTTTCCTCTGCGAAAACTGCGGGAATTTTTTTTTCTTCCAAAGACTATTTATTTTTGAGAAAACTCCATATAGCTACTTCGGGGTTAATTTTAATTATATCTTTGAACTCTGAGTATTTGAGTAAAAGATATTTGAAATTAACATATCAAATCTTGTTTTGATTTTAATGAAAATACTCATTTAAAGTTCTCTGATTTATGTGGGCCCTTCATTTCTCTTCCTTTAAATGTGATACAAAATATTTTAAAACTGGGATGGATGTGAGATTCATGTTATAATTATTTCTTTGTATTATATTTCTGCAAATTTGATTTATATTATGAGTAAATATTCTTGATCCATTTCTTAGGAATTCTTGATGTATGTATTTTTCTTTTAAAATATTTTTATTCATTTGAGTGAAAAAGATTTGGAGTTTGCTGTCAACATTATCCCATATTTGTATTGCTATCCCAAGATGTTCAAAGATAAATTCTTAAAGAAATTAAAGAGGAGTGCCACCTCTATAAAAATGAAGGGGGTTTTTAAATCGTCACGAGGTTGTTTTTATGATCTTAACCAATTCAAACATCAACATTTTTGGCGACCATACTGGGGATCAGAACAAAAAAGATGGTTTTAGACCATATTTATTTATGACTCAACCTCAATCTAACCAACCACAGTTGCAATTTGGATTAGGAAATCAGACAATTGTTTTTCATCAATTATATGATTTGGTTTGACGATAGCTTGAAGTCGTGAAGAACTTGAAAGATCCCGGGAGACTCTTTCCCATGAGGAGGAAAGATAGATTGCAAGAAGGTAGAGAATACATGAGATAAATTGAAGCTTGGATCATATAAAGAACTGATAACAAGGATAAAAAGAAAACAACTTGAACAAATCGAAGAAATTTCATGTTAAAGAAGAAAAATAAAATCATGGCTGATGAGAAGAAAGAAATCAAGACCCTCTTGAGAATCGTGAAGAATTAAGACAAATAATTCCATGGAGAAGAATTAGAATTATCCCTTTAAATATTTACTGTGAGCAACACCAATTTCCAACCCTCCCACAAGGATTGTTTGCAACCTTTCCAAGAGATGGATCAATTAATCCAAAGAAACACATGGAAAATTTTCTGAGCCTAAGTGAGATTCACTTGGTTGAACATGACATTGTAATGGTTTGATTATTTCTTCAAACACTGACAAATCTAGATTATGAATGGTATATGTCCCTTCTAGTAAATTCAATTTCTACTTTTGATGATCTATAAGCTATGTTTTTTACCATGTATTCTCCTCCAAAAGCATATCATACCTTACTCACATAATTCACCCAAATCTATTTGAAAAAAGGTGAAAGGATCCGAGATTTCAATTTTCAATTTTTAAGAACGCTTAATAAGGTACAAGAAAATTAGATACCAAATGCACCAGTCATACTTGGGTGCTACAAAAATGCAATGCCTTCAAATGTGAATCTTTCCATGAGGGCTTCACAAATTGATGATTTAAATGCAACAATGAATAAGACAACATAAATGGAAGAAATTATGTTGGAGACTGATGCAGATCCAAATATCATTTTTGTTAGAGTTCAAAGACAAATAGATACACTCAATATCTCAGATCAAGGAGCATCATCTTCAAGAAGAGTTGAAGATCAAAGAGCATGGAATACTGGAGATCAAGGTATTGGCGGAGAAATACTCAAAGGAGTAATTCCTAATGTGACAAATGATCTAGTAACCACTCAAGAAGCCAAACAAAGAATGGAGATAGCACAGATGAACTGAACCACTAGACAAATGCAAAATGAATTGACGAGATTAAGGAGAAATGCAGATTTTTCTCCTAATCCAAGAATTCCTATTAATAAATAGAAGAGAAATCATGTTCAAGGAAAAATATTAGGAAATGATGGTACAAATGAAGAGTTCAGACAAACAACACCTAGGGTGCAAAATCCAAATTATGTAGTTTTGAAGATGAAGACATTGATTTCATTCAAGAATAAATTATTAAATCTGTACAAATAGATGAATGCGAGTCATCCATGTATATATTTGATGAGCATGAATAAATCGATATCTCGCAAGATAACATTGCGCAAACAAGATCATAAACAAATAAATCTAAAACAAAAKAAAATTTGGAAAAAGGAAAAGAGAAAGTAAATGCAGAAAAAGAAAAGGAAAAAATAAGGTACAGTGGASCAGAGATGAATAAGCAACAACCGATAGTAAATCAATTCAAGAATCCTCCACAAATGACATATAATGTAATAAACACTCTGTCAAAATTAAGGATTACTTTTCCATTCATGGAAGTTTTAAAAATCCTGCAGCAGAGGCAAAATATCCTTAAAATTTTAGATGAGCCAACTCATAGAATGGAAGATGTTGCATCAAATTCAAAGGAACAAAAAAATATATCAACAACTAGACCAAAATCCAGAGTCCCACCTCTTTCTATCACAATAGAGAATTATGATGTGGTCCTTCATAATTGTATGATTGATACTGGAGCTACAAACAATATCATGCCATTATTAGTAATGGAAGCACTTGGTATGGGTTACACCAAATACTATGAAACTGGAGAGAGCATTTACACTATTGATTCAAGGAAGGTTCCAACATATGGAGAGATGAAAGGTTTTTATGCTTGGATAAATGTTTCCCTACATATCACAATTGTATTCACAATTACAATAGTTGATCTTCCTCCAACTTATGGAGTAGTTCTTAGGAGATATTGGTCTTCAATAATTGGAGGGTACATCATGAATGATGGGAGCTGCATGATGTTACCTAATAAATATGGAAAAATGGTGAGGCTTCCACGGGAACCAAGAAAACCATTCTCTTTCAAGAAAAAGGATAATGAGTTGATGCAAGGTTATGTCGATGCCGATATAGGGAATTATGTCATGCTGGACTCAGAACAACTAGATATTCCAAAACAAAAACAAAAATCTTTCAAAGGCTTTTGGAGAATGTCTATTGACAGTGCCTGTTGTTGTTCAAGGAGTGGAGTTGGAATAATTTTCAAAATCCCTAAAGAAATTATTCATCCTCATTCTATTAGGCTTGAATTTCCTTGTATGAACAATGAAGTCAAATATGATGCACTCATACAAGGAATGGATCTTTCACTCCAAATGTAGATCGAGCGCTTAATCATAACTGGTGATTCTGAATTTGTAATAAATCACATTAGGAAAAAAATTAATATAAAAAAGGAGTGATTGATATTCTATGCCAAAAGAGTAGAAGAATTGATGAATTCTTTGAGATCAATCAACATCTCATTTGTTCCTAGGGAAATAAATAAAGAAACAGACTCACTTGTAGTTGTTGCATCTCTATTTAATCCTAATGATTTACAGAGCCAAAACACTTTCCAATTTAGAAGAATTTTTATACCATCGATTCTTGATAATCAAGAGTACCTCCAAGTTTTTGAAAATGATGAAAAGTTACAAGAATTATTAACCAATGCAAGTGATGCTGCAAAAAATTCTGAAGATTAGAGTCATACACATCTCTCAAAAAATCTTGCCTATTTTGAATCTATCTTCATGAGATATGATCAAATCAAAGCGTGAAATTTGAAGGAAGAATCATGCATAAAAAAAGTGCAATAAATTCAAAAGGTAAACATTGGGACTAAAGAATCTCCCAAATATGTAAATATCGAGATATGATGCTCAGAAAAGGAGATCATTCTGTAGACCTCATTGTTTAAATAATTCTTTCATGTCTTTGCATGGACTTATGATGATTTGAAGGCATATGATAAATCTATATTCCAACACATTATACCATTAAAAGAAGGGACTAAACCATTCAAACAAAAATTAAGAATAATAAAACCAAAATTGAAACCATTGGTGAAATTTGAATTGGAGAAATTATTGAAAGATGGAATAATATTCCCAATCAGGCATTTTGAATGGTTGTCAAACACTGTCATCGTGAGAAAGAAAAGTGGAGAAATTCAGTTGTGCATTGATTTTCGAGATCTGAATAAGGAAAGCATTAAAGATAATTATCCCCTTCCTAACATGGAAATGTTGCTTCAACAAGTCACTGGCTCAACATTGATGTCCATGTTAGATGGATTTTCGGGATACAATCAGGTGCTCATTGCAGAAGAGGATAGATCAAAAACTGATTTTATAACACCTTGGGAGACATATTCTTATGCTCGCATGCCCTTTGTCTTGAAAAATGTTGGAGAAACCTTTCTAAGAGCTATAGACCATGCTTTCAAGGATTTGATCGGGAGTATTTGTGGTTGATTATCAATATGATTTCACTATCCATTCTAAGATCAGTGAAGAGCATTGTTAGTACTATATTTGTTCTTGGGTATAAATGATGGATGACTAAAGTTATAAGGCTGAGATCAGATGATTTAGTAGTAGGAAGTCAAGCTTTAAGAGCTTCTGCGCATCTCACAGTCAAATTTTCCTAAGGAAGAATTAAGAAACTTGGCAAAATATAAGCTCTCGGGGCTTGGCGTAGTCCAAAGAGACTTGGCGCAGTCCAAAGGGGCTTATCGCAGTACCAACAGGGACTTGTCGCAGTACCAAAAGGGGGTTTTGTCACACACCGAAAAAGAGTGCGGCTAAGTCAATAACCCAAGGGCTTGACACAAGACCATGGCCTAAAGGCGCAAATTCAATAGGTTTCCACACCCTAAAATATCAATTTCTTGGATTACAACACACACCTGTCCTTTTAAATAAACTATAGTCGAATTTTCCCTTGGCGACCTAGCGCCTAAGTGCTTTGATGGGCACAACCCTGACGAAGGACCCATATTTGATAGACATTATTTGTGGTTCCCCTAAGAAGATCAATAGTTAATATTTCTCTTGAGTATATTAGCCTCCAAGTCGGGGGTCCCGTCAGCATGCCAGCGAGGCACTATTAGAGCCAATCAAAGAGTGCCATGTGGATAGGTGGAACCCACTGAATGAACAAGTAAATATGTCAAAACTAGGTGACATGTGTCCCGTTTCCTTGCCACATCAACACCATCGTGGGCCAATAGAAAGTCACCACGTGTTCAAAGTGACGTTAGCATGACGAACTTTTCCTTAACCGCTTCTGGATTTTGAGTGAGCCAGATCAACGAATCTCCTTGCGTCAACTACAGATCAACGGTAGATATCAGGGCGAGGGTCATCGTCAAAAAAATTCAAAGAGAAGCCCAAGACACAAGTTTCCATAATTCTGATGACGATGTCATCATTGGGGAAATTCATAGGAGATGACAACGTGACATGCCAACTGGGCCCTGTCATAACCAATCCAGAGCTGCCACGTAGACATGTGAAACCCACCAAAGCCACCCCAAAGCATATGAAAAATGGATGACATGTGTCCCTCCCCCTTCCATATCAACGCCATCACGAACCAATGAGAAGGTGCCACATGTCTAGGGTGACATCAACCTAAAAATGTTCATGCCTTAACTGATTTTTGCTTTCTAGCACGACGAGATCAACAAACCTCATTTGATCTCCTATTCCTCCAATCAATGAACCTCATGCGTTGTCAAGTTTCCCCTCATAACTCCAGATCAACAATCAATATTTAGTCTCAGAGTCCCCTCGTTAGAGTCCTTTTTGCGACCCAGACCCCAAAGAGTCCGAGGGGGACCCTGGAATAACGGTCCAAATTTTCTCTCAGACCTCTTTCAAGCAAGATAGATCAACAGTCTAGATCCCCTCTCAGTCCTTGAAGCATCCTGACTGAGTGTCACGTCAGCTCGCCAGTGAAGCATTGTCAGGGCCAATCAGTGACTTCCACGTGGATGGGTTGAACCCACCACATACATAGGCCAACACATCGAAAATGGGTGACACATGTCCCATCTATCTTCCACATCAGTGCTACTTTGGGCCAACAGAAAGCCGTCATGCATCCAGGTTGACATCAGCTTGATGATCTTCACCTTAGCCAAATTCTTCTTTTGACAATGGTAATATCAACGAAACTCTTAGATTATTGGGCCTCTGATGGACGATATAGATTTGTACTATTGAGTCCCTTCGGAGTCCCCTCTTTGGAGTTTTGTTTGCAGCTCAAGGCCCGGCCACTCTGATGAGACACCCCCGATCAACGGTCCAGATCTGTGCCAGTGTGCCTCCGCTCAACGATCCAGATGTGATCTCTGATCTTGATCTTCCCCAGTCATGTGTCATGTCATCCCACCAATAAAGTGTTGTTGAACATGGTATCAGAGCTTGTTTGGAGACTCGCTCCTGTTGTAGATCGAGATCGTGAAGTCGAGTTTCCTCATCTCCATTTTCTGTAGGGGTTTTACCATGTAGGGATGTTTCCCCGTAGGGGTTTTACCACGTCAAAACATCGGTGTGTTGATATTTGATATGGTTGTGTGAGAATTTACTGAAGGTGTTCGTCCTCTGTTGGAATACCTGTGTTTTCAAACATGGTATCAGAGCCTGTTTGAAGACCCGCTCTTGTTGTAGATCGAGATCGTGAAGTCGAGTTTCCTCATCTCCATTTTCTGTAATTTTGATACATTTATGGGGTGAAAGGACTGTTCCATTTCATCCAGAGTGATTGTTTCAGTCAGAAACACTTTTTGTTTCACTCAAAAAGGTTTATGTTTTCCCAAGATACGACCATTTCAGTCAGATCCAGAGGTACAAAGCCTGAATACACATTTTTAAAATTTTTGCAGAGTATTATTTTGGTTTTACATTTTTTTTTTTCAGGTTGCTACTCTTTTATATATGCGTATTCTCTTTTCCCCATGACCTGTGCGATCTCATCAAATCATAAACATATAGGAAAAGGTGCATCTTCTGGGTAAGCTAACCGAGGTCTAACCCTTGTTGTCATTGAGAAGCGAAATTTTTTTCTTCTGTGAAAAGAGTTTTTTTTTAGTACGCTATCCAAGGCCGTCAACAACAACAACAACCCTAATCCTATTTCTAAGCAATACAATATGTTTTTCTAGCCCATTTGGTTAAAAGTTTCCTTATTAAGTAAGAGGTCATGAGTTCAAGTCTTTCTTTTTGCTAGATACAACAATGAATGAAGAGTATCGTTCTTTAATGGAAAATGATATTTGGGATTTTGTACCACTTCCAAAAGGAAGAAAACTTGTCAGATGTAAATGGGTCTACAGAACTAAGTATGCATCAGATGGAAGTGTTGAAAGACACAAGGCATGGTTAGTTTCTAAGGGATTTTTCCAAGTTGAAGGAATTGACTATAATGAAACCTTTTCCCCTGTATCCAAAATGAATTCCATCCGCCTTTGTTATTTCCCTTGCTGCCTCACATAAATGGGAGGTCCATCAGATGGATTTTAAATGCGCCTTCTTGCACAGAGATTTGCAAGAGAAATATACATGGAACAACCTCCTAGATATGTCCAAAATGACTCTAGCCTTGTTTGTCACCTTAAGAAATCTCTTTATGGTCTTAAGCAATATCCCCGAGCTTGGTATGCCAAAATGGACAACTTTCTTATTGACACCAGATTCTCTAGATGCCATCCTGATCCTAATGTCTATACCAAGAAAGTAGGAAGCCATCTCATAATACTTGTCCTTTATGTTGATGACCTTATCCTTACTGGTAGTGACTCAAAAGTTTTAAACCATGTGAAAACTAGCCTTAAGAAGAAATTTGAAATGACCGACTTAAGATTTTTGCACCATTTCCTTGGCCTCCAAGTTTTTAAAACCAATGAAGGATTTTTTCTTTCCCAGTCTAAGTATGCTTGTGACCTTCTTTGTCGCTTTCACATGGATGATTGTAAACCATCCCCTTCTCCCTTCCATTCTGGAGTCAAGTTTACTGCTACTTGTACTTCTCCCAAAGTTGATGCCACCTTGTACCGTCAGTTAGTTGGTAGCCTCTTATACTTGACTCATACCCATCCTGATATTTCCTTTTTTGTTGTTCTTGTTTCCTGGTATATGCAAACACCCCATGGAATCCATTGGAAATCAACTAAAAGGATACTTCACTATGTCCATGGTACAGTTCAGTTTGAGATACATTACAGTTCAGGGGGACTCCTTTATTGGTTGGTTTCACTGATTCATATTGGGCCGACGACCTTGATGATCAGAAGTCTACTACAGGTTATGTTTTCAGCCTTGGTTCATGACCTGTCACTTGGTCCTGTAAGAAACAACAACCTATTTCACTTTATTCAACAGAAGAAGAGTACCGAGCAACAGTAAATGAAAGTTAAGAAGCCTTATGGCTTCGACAAATTATTTCAGAGTTTGGATTCTAGTAGCAACATCTGACCAACCTTTGGTGTGATAATCAAAGTTCCATAAAGCTCACCAAAGACCTAGTTCAACATCAGCGCAACAAACACATCGAGCTACACATGCACCTCATTAGAAAGCTCATTCATGATCAAGTTCTTGAAATGCTCTTTTGTCCTACATAAGATCAAGTTGAAGACATTTTCACAAAGTCTCTTACATAAGTGAAGTTTTCCAAACTTCGATCTATGTTAGGAGTTCAAAAAGTGGTCATTAAGGGGGATAGGCTCTAATGCCTCCTTCCTTCTCCTATTGTGCCACTATTGTAAATCCTTCAATCTTGTCCCAAGTTGTTCTTAAGGGGGTATGTTAGGATATTTAGACAATTAGGAATTAGTTAAGATATACTTGGTCTAATGTGTTGTTAGGTAAAAGTGTGTTTATTTAGTATGCATTAGTATGCATTTGTAGTTAGGAAATCCGACGATCACGATATGTTCCCAACATAGAGTGATACAATGGTTCATATTATCCTTGAGCTTAATGACCATTCATTCATGGATTAACATCCAATTGGTCCATGCTATCTATTTAAAGAGCATGGAGGGTCATTTGCCGATGATTGATTGTGAGAAACTCTCTTGTAAAATCTCTCTGTAATCTTTTTCTTTTGCATTAATTAACTGCTCCAAGTGGCCACGTTGGTTGGGGCCGTGGATATTTCCATGTAGGGGTTTTACCACGTCAATAAATCGGTGTGTTGATATTTGATTTGGTTGTGTGAGAAGTTACTGAAGGTGTTCGTCCTATGTTGGAATACCTTTGTTGTCGAACAAAATATTCCCTAGGATACGACAGTTGGTTGTTAATATTTCACCTGGAGAATCTATAGAAGGACAATTTTGTCTTTTCCAGAAGATACACCAGAAGCTACCTTGATCCTGATCAAGTTCCAATATATTCAGATCCAAAAAATCTTGTGACCTGGAGGAACATCAGAGAACACCAGGCCTCCTTTTTCCCAGGTAACCCTTATCTAGAAATCTCTCCTTTTGTTGTTCATCAAAATGATGAATTTGTAGATTTGACTGATATATATGAAGATTCACTTTCTACTACAAATTTTCCTTCAAAACCATTAATAGATATCCAAAATTCTCCTCTAGAATTCAATCAAGAAGTTAGTTCTTCCAACAGACCTTTGTTGAACATCCATATTCCTCCTTTGTCTTTTGAAGCCCATAACATCATTTTGCAAAATCTTGTGGCTGGATTAGGTGGATGAATACCCAGGGGAAAACAACCTCCCCCACCCCCTATAAATCCTTGGGTCACTTCCATATTTTCCCCATTAAAGCTTCCCCAAATCACCCATGACCTCCCTGAGAATTACATGAAATGTCTACCCAAATTTGATGGGGATAAAACCCGTTCAACTGAAGAGCATATGAGTGCTTTTCGAGACTTTATAGATGACTAGTTTGTAGATCACGATGATGTCTTGATGATATTACTTTTCCAAACTCTAGGGGGATATATTAGAAAATGGTTTAGGGAGTTACCTATTGCTTCAATTGATAGTTGGCCATCTCTAGAAGTGAACTTTATAAGGTAGTGGGGTGAGAAAAGGGATAGCCTATACTACTTGAATGAATTTGGGTCACTCAAGAAAAGAGCTAATGAAACTATTGATGACTTCAACATGAGGTTTAATAAGCTCTATAACAACATCCCTGCAGATATAAAGCCATCACAAATAATAACCAAAGTGACATACACTGGGGAATTTGATGATGATTTTTCCATGATCTTGAGAGAAAGAAGATCCCCGACCTTGCTAGTAATGCAAAAAGATGCAATAGACATAGAAGGGAATATGATTGCATTAGGTAAGATTAAACAAACATAGGATCATGCATAAAAGAAAAAGGTTAGAGAGAACTGTGGCACTTTTGATCCAAGTAGAGAACCACAAGAAGAAAAGATGGATGAGATGTCTAAACTGATCAGGATTTTGACAAACAATATGTCCAGATTTGAGATAGAGCATAGCAATGAAAATAGATCACCCCAAGAGGGAGGCATAAGGAATCCTAATCCTAATCAGTTCATGAGACCTCCTAATCCACAACTCATGAGAATGGAGAGAATGTAGTGTAGCTAGAGAGGTAGTGGGGGGGAAGGGGTGCGGCGCGCGCGGAGGGCCCATAGTGATAATAGTGGATTCCATTCAACATAAGGTGGACTAGGTCCACTATAATATTAAATAAGGCCCACTATGGTAGTTAGATATAATAAATGTAAGAGGAATTAGATAAGTCCTCTTATAATAAGATTCAATAGACATAGAAGGGAATATGATTACATTAGGTAATATTAAGAAAAAATAGGACCAGTCAGAAAAGAAAAAGGTCAAGGAGAACTATGGCACTTCTGATCCAAGTAGAGAACCATAAGAAGCAAATATGGATGGGATGTCTAGAATGATCAAGAATTTGACGAAACAATATGTCCAGATTTGAGATAGAGCATAGAAATGCAAACAAAGAACCCCGAGAGGGAGGCATACGGAATCCTAATCCTAATCAGTTCATAAGACCTCCTAATCCCAGGGAGAACTATGGCACTTCTTATCGAAGTAATGAACCACAAGAAGAAAATATGGATGAGATGTCTAGACTGATCAGGAATCTGACAAAGAAGATGTTCAGATTTGAGATAGAGCATAGCAATGAAAAGAGAGAAATCCAAGAGGGAGGCATAAAGAATCATAATCCTTATCAGTTCATAAGACCTCCTAATCCACAACTCATGAGAATGGAGAGAATGTAGTGTAGCTAGAGAGGTAGTGGGGGTGGGGGGGGTGTGTGTGTTATGCACCTTGCTAAGTGTCACATGCAATTTTATATGTGTTTTAACACCTTAACACCATGAAAGAACATTTGTCACAATCCCTAGTCAGTGTGGATGAGAAATATATCATATGAAGGTCAAAATACCATGTGCACATGAATTATTCATTATTATTCATAAAAAAGGAAATTAATTTAGTGTGAGAATCCACCTCACATTTAGTTTCCTAATATAAAGGATAAGTTGAGAATCTCATGAATGGTTGAGATATTTTCTCAAACCAAAATCCTAATTTGGTGGATCTTGAGAGATATTTCCTCAAAATCCTTGAGATAAATTTTCTCCCTAAAATCTTTGAGAGATATTTTCTCCCTAAAAATCTTGGAGATCCCATTTTAGTGGATCTAATGAGTGATATTCTTCATGGTGGTTAAGCCTCCAAATCCTATATAATGAGGGAATTCCATGGTGAAGGAGAGACAGACAAATATATCAAACTTATTATCTTGGGATTCATGCAAGGGTCTAGACGAGGAGAGCTTGGAGGAGTTGCAGCTGAAATCATTCATGGTATACAAGTTTTCTTGGTTCTCATTTAATATACTTGGCCTATTTCCTTCAAGTGTATGTTTTCATGTTCTTTTCTATGTTTTAGTTAATTTACATAGATGAATTTGCTTTATCTAATCCATTAGAGTAGGATATAGTCGTTTGTTTCTCATTGTTCATTGTAGGTATGGATTTTCTGTGAGAGTAAATATCAAGCTCACAGATTGGAGCGGCTAGAAAATACATCATAAATTAGGTGCATCATACTTCTCCTCCTTCTCTCTTTTTCGATGGACAAAATGAATTTATAGGAATGATAGTGTCCAAATGTAATTTTCTGTCTTGGTATAGGGGTCTGTAATCCAAGGGAGAGTTCACCTATCTGGAGGGGAATATTTATGTAACAAGGGGGGGGAGGGCCCATAGTGATAATAGTGGATGTCATTCAACGTAAGGTGGACTAGGTCCACTATAGTATTAAATAAGGCCCACTATGGTAGTTAGATATAATAAATTTAAGAGGACTTAGATAAGTCCTCTTACATTTATTATATCTAACTACCATAGTGGGAATTATTTAATACTATAGTGGACCTAGTCCACCTTACGTTGAATGACATCCACTATTATCACCATGGGCCCTATGACCCCCCCCACTACCTCTCTAGCTACACTACAAAATCAGTGCTACTATGAGCTAATAGAAATCTGCCATGCGTCTAGGTTGGCGTCAACGTGACAATATTTTCCTTAGCCAAATTATACTTTCAACAACGGTGAGATCAACGGGCCTCCGATGGACAATCCAGATTTGTACTGTTGAGTCCTTTCAAATTTTTGTTTGTAG
>SNQJ01S0025724.1:90796-125698 GCA_010110895.2 Picea sitchensis
GACTCAGGAGACCGGGCCTGGTATGTATGCAGCAAGGGAGGTCTTGATCCAACTTCTATCAATAAATGGATTAAAGGGTGACAGAGGGAAGACTTGTGAGAAGGGCGAGCAAGACTGCCTCGGGCGACAAGCCTTCGAAATCTTGAGGATGAAAAACTCAGAAGCCAAGATCCTCTTGGTCCAAAGATTCAAGGAGCTGAAGAGTGACTCAACTGGATCCTCCAATTCTAAGTCATTCGCTACGAAAATAACAGGAATCGATTAGAAACAATGTAACTGTTACAGTGATCCAACCTACATCATCCTATAACAGCTACAACTCGACTGGATGCTCCAATTCCGAGCTGTTCTAACACAGTATACAAGAGATGGAAAAGAGGCTGACATCCATAAAGTAAGAAGTCTCAAATGCCTTATACATTAACCAGAGCGACTAGAGCTTCATCAAAACTTTACAATCGGGAGCCTTGCTCAACCATCGATGCTTAAAAAATATGAAGACTGAGTCTATATACTCAGCCAAATCATCTAACAGAGGTGTCCTTAGTCATCCAAGGCTTGGTGTCTCTTCAGCCAAATTCGAACGGGCTTTCTCTATCAGACGCCACCTTAACTACGCATGGCTCCTGCAGGGGGAGTAACTGAGCCAGTAAATGTTGATTTAGCGTGTGCAGACCTCCTCTGGCTAGTCGAAGACTCGGCATGGATTCTTTGAAGAACTGGGTACACAGGACCCTCTCAAGCAGACCGCTTTCTAGACCTTCCATACCTTACACTTAATGCATGAGGAGAGGTTTCACCCACCCCTTCTCGCCTTCATTTACTCCAAGCGAAGGCCGGGAGTGGGATTGTATCAGATGGTTTCTGGAGATCGAGACGATCCTTTTCGGCGACTGGACTTGGAGCCTTTGGCCCCTTTCAGCATAGTTCCTTTCTTTCCCAAGTGACCATGGGCTGTGACCCTGTGTTTATTCCCAACGTGCTTTCGGCATTCAAGAATGGAAGGAGTTAATCCTTGCTTCTTGAAATCGCGATGAGAGAAACGCCAAGACGGATTAATCTGGCGCCACGCGCCCCTCTGGATCTGACGGTTCTGAACTCTCCCAACAATGCTGTGGGCCCCAGGTCTTGGATTCTCTCGTCATTTCTCTCGTCATTTCATGCATCGGGGAATGATGGAGCTGTTTCTTGCATTTCGAAGTTGCGATGTTCGAAAAGGCGAGGAGCCTAATCACGCGTGCCAAGTGTCTCTTGTGGATGAACGACTGAGGTTGCTTCGCGGTATTGAGGGGCCCGACTCTGGGCGCCTTCGGCGCTTTCGGGGTTCGGGGTTTCGAGATGTAGAACACCATAGAATCCTCACCGCTTGAACTCCCGAATGCCGAATCACCGACGTGACTAGATCTCGCGCCACACATCTTTTGGATGGACGACTGCTATCTTTCCTGCATGCAGTATAAGCACTATCCATCGCGCCTAATCTTGGTGCAACTTTGCCACCAGCGATTTCCTGCCGACCGTTGATCTACTCACATGGATGGATCTGGACCGTTGACACTATAATTTTGCCCACTCGCTTGATTTTAAGTCCAAAAAGGACTTCCTCTGTGCGCTGCGCTCAACCCTCATCGCGCCACTTGCAGACCTAATCACCCTTGTGATTTGGACCAAGAGGATCTTGGCTTCTGAGTTTTTCATCCTCAAGCTTCCGAAGGCTTGTCGCCGGAGGCAGTCTTGCTCGCCCTTCTCACAAGTCTTCCCTCTATCACCCTTTAATCCATTTACTGACACAAGTTGGATCAAGACCTCCCTTGCTGCATACATACCAGGCCCGGTCTCCTGAGTCAAAGTTTTATCTTCTTGAGTCTTTACCCATTTGATCACCCCATTTATTAAACCGTGACATAAAAACTGATGGGCGTCGGGCTCTGCTCCTGCTGCAATCCAGGGGTGACTTCTGACACTAACAAGGTGTTTCCAGTCAATGTCCAAGAGCTTAAGAGTTTCTTTTCCTAATCAATCCTGCTCTTATCTGTACATAGTTTTACTTCCTTTTTCCTTGTAAATTTTCTCCCATGTTTTATTTCTTTTTCTTACACTGACTTCATTTCCTAATGGACAAGATTATGGATTCTTAGTAGCCCGCATGGGGGTTACTATCCCAAAGTTGGAGCCCGTTGTTGACCCTAAAATTTTCTAAGTTACTTTCTCTTTCTCTTGTATTATAATTTCTCTATACTTAGAAAAATTCTAATCTACAATGGAATTACAAATCTTATCTTAATTTTCACCTTCCTCAAATTTCATTTCCATATTCCACCACCTACAAATTGTACCAACACTTAGTTTTTTCTTCATGTTCCTTGTGGAATAGAAAAATCGCGGGATATAACTATTTCTAACGTATGTTCATATATCCATCCATCTGATTTTCGGTACTTAGTTTTATTTCAAATTTCCGATGGCTCCTAGTTCTTTAAAGAAATCTTCAACTGTGGAAATTGAGTTTGCTTCACCACTCCAAAATTTTATTGTTCTTTCGTTCATCCATCCACCAATACGTATTCATATTTCAAGTTTTTCACAAGATCGCATAAGCAAACTTCTATCATATTCTTGTATACTTCTTGTTTCTCCGCTTCACCATGAATCCCTGCCCTTTGTCACATTAACAAAAAATCATTTAATTCTAATCTCATGCAAAATGACAGATAGTTAATACATAAGGATAACCCCCGCCCAAAGTTCTGGATAAAACATTAAATGTCAATTTGAGTTACTCGCATTGAATATGCATTGGAGAATGGTATTTAAGGCCTTATTAAGTGCCTCAACCTGACCATTCACTTGAGGATAATAAAGAGATAAATGCTCCTACCAAAATCCCAACTTCAAAGCCAACTCTGACACCATCTTATTTTGAAATTTACTACCACGGTCAATGAAAATATCTCTCGGCACATCGAATCTAGCTATCACATGATTAAAAATGAACAATGTTGTGATTTCACCATTGTTCGAAAAGGTTTGTATGGCCTTTGCCCACTTTGTAAAGTAGTCAATGACCACAATATTGTACTAATGCCTCTTGGGAGAATCCAAGTGAAATGTCGTGAAATTCACCCCCCACTTAGTGAATGGGCCGATGGTGATCACAGAGAAAAGTGGAGCAATATGCACACGCATTTTACAGGTAAAACCCTGGCAAGGGCGACACTTATTGACCACTTCAATACAATCCTTAAAGATGGAAGGCTAAAATTATTTGGCACACAATAATTTTTGGGCTATTGCCAACCTAGACAAGTGACCAACACATGCTCCACTGTGATAGTCATTAATCACTGTATCCACCTCTTCATGAGTTAAATAACAACATAGAATTGAATCTACCCCTCGACGATATAGAGTGTTGCCGATAATGAGGTATTTTTTGGCGAGGTGACAAATGTGATGTCACTCATCTCACGAGGAATTATAAGATAATTTATGAGTATATCTCCATAACAAGGATCACTCGAGGAAATGAGTTAGTTTCAGTAGTACCATCATCCTCTCAAAGGAAATCCAACATTAACTCGACGAAAATAAAATACTTTTTAGACTTAACTGATGAAAATTCAAGATCTAATTCTTACAAAATGACAATCCATTTGTTCTACATACCCCCAATAACTCATCAGGTCAAGATGAACTGAAAAGGGTTTACATAAACAATAACAATGGTTTTTCTAAGGAGGATATAATGATGAAGTCATTGAACGACAAGAACTACCACCAAAGCCAATATATTTACGTGAGAAAACTTAATTTTAGGTCCTATTAAGCTTCTACTGAGGTAACAAATAACATGATATTAGAACATATCATATTCCTGAACCAAAACCATTCTAATGGTTGATTCTAATGCTACAAGATATAATAAGAAATCTTTTCTATAGTCTGAAGGACTAAGCAGGGGGTAGACACAATTTCCTTTTTCAAAGCATTGAATGATCATTGTGAGAAATCATCCCAAACAAATGGGACCCTCTTCTCCAACAAGTGCATAAATCCCTTGGTAATTGCAACGTAATTAGCTATAAACCACCGCATAAAATTGTTTTTTCCTTCAAGATTTTGTAATTGAAAAATGTTGTGAGGGGGAGGCAATTGAACTATTTCCTAAACTTTAAGTGGATCAACCATGATCCCTTTGTTTGACACAATGAAACCCAATAAACGCTCCAATAGGGCATATAATATGTATTTATGAGGATTCAAACAAATTTGATAATATTGACATCTTTCACACACAAGGAAGAGGTGCTCGGGATTATTTTCCCTCTTACGGGAGTGTGTAGAGAAATCATTGAGATATGTTTCATTGATGTGTTTGAGATCATGGAAATCATAGGACATGGCCCATTGGAAAGTAGCCCCACCATTTTTTAGACCAAATTACATTTTTCGGTATGTAAAAGTGCCCCAAGAACAAATAAAAGTTGTCTTGTGTTGGTTCTCATGAAATATCTAGATTTTGGTTATAAATGGAGAATCCATCCATGTTGGGTATGTGTTATATTCTTTGCAATATTGTGGGTCGTTCTATTAGGGGTTTTGGGGGTGGAGCCCCCATTTTGTTTTTGGGTTTATTCGCCAAAATTTTGGGCAGTCTTTCTCCTTTGGAGGGAGCAATTGTTTCTTCTTTGGCAGTTTAGTGGCGCATGATATTTCAACCCATGGTTTTTTCATTATGGTTAATGGTTTCGAGGGTAAATCTATGTGTATATGTGTGATTGCAATTTTTTTCTTTTCCATGTTAAGAATATGTGTGTGCATTGCATTATTATAAAAAGGTTTAAAACTTACAGTTGGTATCAACGAAGTTATTGGTTTCAAGGTGACGCCTTTGTGGCTGAGGGTTTGTATTGGGCCTGTGATAAACCTTGTTATAGTGGGATATCTATGGTATCGATTCTTGTAGTGAAAATAAATGGCGAGAAATTCAAAAATAGAGATCGAAAAATTTAATGGGAAAGATTTTGAGCTTTGCAAGTTCAATATGGAAGATCTTTTGGTAGACAAAGATCAACGGGTCACTATAGATCTAAGTACCACACCTATGGGAATGTCAACAAAAGACTAGACAAAGTTGGAAAGGAAAGAAAAGAGCACAATCCAGTTGTGTCTCTTAGATTCAATATTATTGAATGTGTGAGGGGAAGCTACTACCAAGGTATTATGGAATAAGTTGGGGGATTTGTATCAATCTAAGTCCTTGGTAAACAAAATTTTCCTATGCTATAAGATGTACAAATTGAGGATGAAATATGGAGACTTAGTAACAGAGCATATGAATTCCTTCAATACTATGTTAAGTTAGTTATTTTCTGTTGATTTTAAAATTTTAGATGAAGAAAAGTGTATAGGTTTATTGTTCTCTTTACCAGACTCGTGGGATAGTCTGGTTGTGTCCATAGGAAGTAATGAAACTAATTTAAGTTTCAATTATGTGGTCTCATCCTTGTTGTTGGAGGAGATGAGGTGGAAAAACATGGAAAGCCAAAGCACATATGACTTATTTGTAAGAGGACTGTCCCAGTAAAGAAATAAAAATAATTCCTCAAGTGGGAGATATAAATCTAGAGGAAGATATAAATCTCCAGGAAAATTCATAAAGGTGTGCTGGAGATGTGGAAAAGAAGGGCATCACAAGAAAAAATATAGATACAAAAGTGTTGAGAGAGGGAAGGGATCAGATGATGCCCCTTCTACATAAGAAAAAACCTTCGCAGATGAAGGAGGGGATGTGTACTTGGATTCTTCAAGCACACATGTAGATCATGAGACATGGTTGGTTGACTTAGGTGCATCCTTTCATACGACTCCTCATAGGGAGTGATTTTGCGAGTATGAAAAGTATGATGGGGGTGATGTTTTTCTCGAAGATGAATCGACAACCAAAATCATAGGATAATGAAAAGTCAAGTTGAAGCTTATGGATGGTAGGATTAGAACATTCCATGGTGTTTTGAACATCCCTTTTCCAGTGATTTGATTTCTGTAAGCAAGATGGACGATGCATGTGTAAAATTAGTGTTTGAAAAGGAAACATATAGGATCATTCGAGGAGAAATGGTGTCGTTGAGGGGAGTTGAGATTGGAACTCTATACAAGATGTTGGGAAGAACTATTAGTGTTGGCTACAATAGTTTCATTGTTCCTAATATTAGAGATGAAGAATTAAAAAATACTGTAGTATCTGGAGAAAAGACCATGTTTTGGCATCAAAGACTGGGGCATATCAGAGAGAATGGGATTCGAGTACTACATGGTAAAAGTATGGTTGAAGTTCTGTCAAATTTCTCTCTAGATCTTGATTTATGTGAACATTGCTTGTATGGGAAGCATAATTGGGTAATATCCCCCTATGGTGCTACGACGATAGGGGGATTTTTATAGTTGGTGTACATTGATGTGTTTGGTCCTGTGACGGTTCTATCACTAGGTAAATCTGTGTACTATTTCTCATGTATTAATGAATTCTTGAGGAAGACATGGATTTTTTTTCTCAAGAATAAATCTAAAGTCTTTGAAAAAGTTAAAGAGTTTAAGGTTCTTGGTGAAAATCAGGCAAAGAATAAAATTAGGGTGTTGAGGATAGATAATGGTGGAGAATTTTGCAGGAATGAATTCGAGGAATTATGTAAGAAGTGTGGTATAGAAAGGAAGAAGACTACTCGATACACACCTTAGTAGAATGGAGTTGAAGAAAGGATGAACATGATGCTTATGGAAAGAGAAAGAATAATGCTCAGTGGTGCCGGGTTGGGACAAGAATTCTGGGCAGAGGTAGTGGACATTGCATGTTACCTGGTAAATCAATCACCCTCATCAACATTGGATGACATGACTCTCCGCAAGGTATCGACTGGTAAGAAACTGTCTCTGACACATCTTAGGTTTTTTGGCTGTGACACTTACGTACATGTTTCAAAGGAAAATATGAGTAAGCTAGATAAAAGACTTAAAGGTGTATCTTATTGTATATAAATATGGTATGAAAGGTTATAATATTTGGAACCCAAAAACTAAGAAGGTAGTGTATAGACAAGATGTGGTATTTAGAGAAATCAAAGATGTTTTCAAACAAGAAGTTGTACAAAGGGAGGAAGAACCAAAGAAAATAGAGTTTGAATTGAAGGATAATGAATCAGACTGTATAGAAGAACACAAATAATAATAATAAGAGCCTCATACTCTAGCATTGAGGAGACTGGTTCAGGAAATAAGGTAACCAGAAAGGTATACTCCACCTTATTTCCATTGAAATTTTGATTTGTTTATTACTGATGATAATCCTAGAACTGTTAGGGAGGAAATAGATTTCGAGGATGGAAAACTCTAGAAAATGGCCATGGTTGAAGAAATGGAAGCCTTAGAGGAGAATGAGGCTTGGGATCTAGTGGAGTTGCAAACTGGAATAAATCCCATTGGCATCATGTGGGTGTTTAAGAAGAAGTTGAATACAAAAGGAAAAGTGGAGAAATTGATGTAGGAGCATCCTTTCCACCTCAACAACGCGCTATCTATTCATCACATCCACGTGAATTCAAGGAGGGGAGAGGTGCCAACCCTCTCATTTTCCCCTCAAATTTAAATTTTAAATGTATTTAAAGCAAATTAAATACTGTAAGATTGGAAGAGCGAAATTGATGCCTTTGTACATGTTGTAGATAAGGTCGCCTTTAATGACTGACAGGATGATGTGATCTAGATCTGATTCAGAATGGATGTCCATTGAATGTAATTCAATGTAATTAATGAGAGTTAGGTGAGTTGGAGGGAGAGCTCGAGGATCCCCTCTTTTGTAAAAATCTCTTGTATCGAAATGATTCATTCGAGCAAGGAGAGAGAGAGGAAGAGAGGAGAGGAAGCACTGAGACTCTGTTGTAGTCCAACCTTTGTAAACATCTGTACATACATCCAAAGATAATACAAAAGCAATTTTTCCTGTCTATACTTATCTATTTCCTGTATGGTGTTCTCAATTTCTGAGTTCATTCAAGTACATGTGATGTCTTCTTTCTGTTTTCTTTGTTTTATGTGTTTATATGGATGAGTATGTTTTCATGGACATGAGTGTAAACATGTAGGGTTTCTGTAAGTTTCAATTGTTTCTCTTCTGGAAAGATTCAGTGCAAGGTGTGCACAGTGCCCGTAAGGAGTGCGAAGGCCGAGTGAAGTTCGACTTTGAAGTTGAGGGGAAATAACTTGATATTTTGCAGAGATTTGGTGCAAGGAGTGCGTAGGATGAGAGTCGCTGATAGGACTCTAAAGCTCAGGAGAGATAGAGGGCAGTTTTGGTAGGAAGGGTGCAAGGAGTGCATAGTTGCTCGGAGGAGAGTGAAGTTTGAAGAAGTCCCGTGCAAGGTGTGCATAGGGCCGACATTGAGTGAAGTGTTGAGGAGTGAATCGATGAAGCGTAAGAAGTGCGTGAAAGGTTCTTAGAGACCTTCATAGTCTCGAGGTGAACAAGTGCAAGGAGTGCAGAGGAGGAAATTAGAAATATTTTTCTAATTTTGAAGTTTCCGAGTGTTCGGGGGAACCGCAGAGGAAGTGCGCCCAAGGTCTATAAACCCTCGGAGGAACACAACTAAGGAGAGACAATGTTTATAAGAACACCAACGTAGTGACCAAGTGGTTGGGCTTGTAGAGGGAGGTTCAAAGGTCGCAGCCTTTGAGTATTTTGAAATATCCCAAGTTCAGGAGGAGAGCGCAGTAGTGTGGAGGAGGAACTACATGCACCACTGGATCTGGGTGTAGGCTACAACAACCATTAGATCAGGAGAATTTGCATAAGGGATAACCATGGAATTCCTTGGAATTCACACATCTGGCGTTTTGAAGTGCAAAGGAGCGGGGATTGCTGAAGTCCCAGGGCTTGAATTTGAATCGGTCCATTCGTTGACGAAGCGATGTGTCAGTGGATTAAGGTGGTTCAAAGAATTGACCATTTAGTAAGAAGTAGGTGCCAAGGGTTGCAAGTTTCCTGAAGCTCCGGAGCCTCGTAGTAGCATGCTTTGAAAGACGCCTGATCCCAGCTGATATCATATGGGGTTTTCTCTGGAGACAGAGGGCTAGAGCCTGGATTCAATTTTAAAGGTACAAGGGGTTTAGAGGAAAACAACCATGGGTCTTTGTTCAGACCTGTTCAAAGGAAAAGAACCTGTGTATGGGATTTTGAGGGCTCATCAGGGGCCCGAAGAGTCAATCCGACTCAACAAATTTGAAGATCCTTGACCGAGAGGCCAGTGGACCCCAGGTGAGGGTGGGGGTCTACGCCAAAGTGGTATCAGAGCCCAATTTTTGTCTATAGATAGTAGGCAAGGAAAGAGAAGGTGAAGACATAGTGAAATGCTTTGTGAAGATTTTTTTCCAAGTGTGCAACAAACATTTGATAGCCAAGTGGGCTGTAACAAAAGTTGGAGGTGCTCTTGATTGCAGAGTGAACAACAGACAACCAGGTGAGCTGGGGAAAAGAGAAAATGGCTACTGAAGGCCATATGAGAGGTTGAGAAAGATGAGACTGCCAATAGAAAAACAAAGCAGAAATTGCCAAGGAGCTCAATGAGATAAGAGAATAAATTGACATGTTAGCATTGAAGATGCAACAAGAACCACAGGTACATTGGAGGTACGAGGGGAGGAAATCCAGGTGGCCTGTTCAAAATTTGTTGGCACGTAGGCAACAACAAGTGCTGAGAAGATGGATGAGGGAAACTGAAAACCTCAATGGCACAGATAAGATGATTTTCATTTGCAAGCTAGAGACTGGGGAGACCCTCACTGATGAGGAGAGGAGATCAAGCAGAGATCTTGTAGACTTCCAGGAGTGCGGCAGTGATCTATCACATTTCCAGGTGGGCAATGAAGTGAGATCAATTGTTATTATAGACTGCCAGGAGGGTAGAGGAGGAGTCCCAGATTGCCAGGTGGGCAAGGGAGAGGAGAGGAGACTATATGAAAGTCTCATGAACTCAGCTGAGAGTTCATATCAACAAGGAGAGCTGATGGAGGAGGATCATAAACACATTATGATCATTGGGGGAATCGAGATATTCCTGCCACATAGCCCAGTTGATGCCAGAGCATGCATTTAAGAGGCAACAACAAAAAGAAAACTAGTTGTGATTGTGATAAAAGAGGAGAATGAACAAACATTAAAATATTCCCAACATATCAGAGAAGGAGAAGAGCACCCAACATAATTGCTCAGAAGTTTCTGCTAGGAAGTTGAACATGAGATGACTGCAGTGTTGGAGTCTGCAACAGAAGAGGAGGCAAACAACATAGATTTTGATGATTTGTGTGAAGAGCTGGAATCCTTGGAGAGAAGGGTAAATATGCAAAGTAGGCATATCTAATAGGTCAATTTGGAAACAAGTGGAGGAGAATACCAACCAACAGAGAAGCAGCGGGAGGAAGCTAGAGATATGCCAGTAGAGGAATTGGCAGGAGATAATATGTCACAAGAGGAAGCTGAGCAACATCTCAGTGATGAGATTGCAGAACTGGAGTCTGTAGCAGGGTGGCAAGATAATTCCATAGGAGACGAATGCAACAAGGGAGATCAATTTGATCTTCCCTTTGATGTGTATGAGG
Organism: Picea sitchensis; assembly: GCA_010110895.2. NCBI lineage: Eukaryota > Viridiplantae > Streptophyta > Pinopsida > Pinales > Pinaceae > Picea > Picea sitchensis. The sequence goes on from SNQJ01S0025724.1 coordinate 101,444, forward strand.
AAGAGGAACTACAACCGAACACACTGCATAAGGAAAGCCAACCACCAGAGGAGCTGGACGAGGAGATCGAGGAGATAAAGAGGATAATGTTGAAGTCAAAAAAAGAAGCTGTCAACAAGAGGAGGCTGAATAGAGGCAAACCTTCAAGAGAAGCAGGGGAGAAGCACCAACATCATCATATTAGAGGAGCAAGTGGACAGCTCCAGAGGAGAGTTTGGGATCCAGGGGGATTTCAACAATTGGGATAGAGGAGCTCATGATTTTCCTAGTAGTGGAGTATGATGCAAGAGCATCCTTTCCACCTCAGCAACACACCAACTATTCAATACATCCACACGCATTCAAGGAGGGGAGGGGCGCCAACCCTCTCATTTTCCCCTCAAATTTATTTTTTAAATGTATTTAAAGAAAATTAAATACTGTAAGGCTGGAAGAGCCAAATCAATGCCTTTGTATAGGCTATAGATAAGGTCACCTTTAATGGCTAACAAGATGATGGGATCTATATCTGATTTGGACTGAATGTCTATTGAATGTAATTCAATGTAATTAATGAGAGTTAGGTGAGTTGGAGGGAGAGCTCGAGGAACCCCTCTTTTGTAAAAATATCTTGTATCGAAATGATTCATTCGAGCAAGGAGAGAGAGGGAGGAAGAGAGGAGAGGAAGTGCTGAGACTCTGTTGCAGTCCAACCTTTGTAAACATTTGTACAAACATCTAGAGATAATACAAAAGCAGTTTTTCCTATGTATACTTATCTGTTTCCTGTATGGTGTTCTCAATTTCTGAGTTCATTCGAGTACATGTGATATGTTCTTTCTATTTTCTCTGTTTTATGTGTTTATATGCATGAGAATGTTTTCATGGCTATGATTGTAAACCTATAGGGTTTCTTTAAGTTTCAATTGTTTCTCTTCTTGAAAGCTTCAATTAAAGGAGTGCACAATGCCCGCAAGGAACGTGAAGGCTGAGTCAAGTTCTAGTTTGAAGTTGAGGGGAAATAACTTGAAATTTTGCTAGGATTCGGTGCAAGGAGTGCACAGTGCCCACAAGGAGTGAAAAAGTCGAGAGTCACTGATAATACTCTAAATCTCAGGAGAGATAGAGGGGAGTTTTGGCAGGAAGCGTGCAAGGAGTGCACATTTTCTCAGAGGAGAGTGAATTTTGAAGAAGTCACGTGCAAGGTGTGCGTAGGGTCGACATTGAGATAAGTGTTGAGGAGTGAACCGGTGAAGTGCAAGAAGTGCATGGAAAGTTCTTAGAGACCTTCAGAGTCTCGAGGTGAACAAGTGCAAGGAGTATACATGAGGAACTTATAAATATTTTTCTAAGTTTGAAGTTTCCGAGTGTTCGGGGGAATTGCAGAGGATTTGCACCCAAGATCTATAAACCCTTGGAGGAACGAAAGTCAGTAGAGACAAATTTTCTAAGAACGCCAACGTAGTGACCAAGTGGTCGGGCTTGCAGAGGGAGGTTCAAAGGTCATAGCCTTAGAGTATTTTAAAATATCCCAAGTTCAGGAGGAGAGCGCAGTAGCGTGGAGGAGGAACTACATGCATCACTAGATCTGGGTGTAGGCTACAACAACCATTAGATTGGGAGAAGTTGCACAAGGGATAACCATGGAAGTCCTTGGACTTCATGCAACCGATGTTTTGAGGTGAAAAGGAGAGGGGATTGCTGAAGTCCCAGGGCTCAAATTTGAATCGGGGCCATTCGTTGACGAAGCGACATGTTAGTGGATTAAGGTGGTTCATAGAACTGACCATTCAGGAAGAAGTAGGTGCTAAGGGTTGCAAGTTTCCTGAAGCTTTGAAGCCCTATAGTAGCACACTTTGACATGCACCTGATTCTAGCCGAGGTCATATGGGGTTTCCTCTTGGGACAGAGGGCTAGAACCCAAATTCAATTTTAAAGGTATAGGGGGCTTAGAGGAAAACATCTGTGGGTCTTTGTTCAGACCTGTTCAAAGGAAAATGACCTATGTATGGGATTTTGAGGGCTCAATAGGGGCCCAAAGAGTCAATCCGACTCAACAAATTTGAATATCCTTGACTGGGAGGTCAGTGGACCCCAGGTGAGGGTGGGGGTATGTGCCAGAAATACAAATCTTGGTTAGTAGAAAAAGGTTATTCCTAGGTAGAGGGAATTGAATTTGATGAAATTTTTCTCCTACTACCAAGTTAACTTCTATTAGATTTATTTTATCTATTGTTGCTGCTTTTGATTTTGAAGTAGAATAGATGGATGTGAAAACAACATTCCTACAAGGGGATTTGGAAGAAGAAATGTACATGAAGTAGCCATAAGGCTTTGTAGTGAAGGGAATGAAAGAGTTAGCATGCATGCTAGAAAAGTCTCTGTATGGGTTAAATCAATCACCAAGGATGTGGTATAAAAACATTGGTACTTATATATTGAGACTTGGCTTCAAAAGAAGCAAAGCTGATCATTGTGTGTATTTCAAATTAGTAGGTGATTGTATTATTTATTTGGTCTTGTACATGGATGATACATTACTGATAGAAAATAGCAAGGAAATTATCCAGGATGTGAAAACTTAGTTGTCCTCTAAATTTGACATGAAAGATCTTGGTGCTGCAAATTTTATTTTGGGCATGGAAATTAAAAGAAATCAAGCAAATGGGAAACTCTAGTTGAACCAAAGAAAATATGTTGAGTCAATATTGTGGAGGTTTAATATGCAAGAATGTAAACCTGTCAAGGTCCCTATTCATGTATGTGTAAATTTATCCACATATTAGTGTCCAAAGACAAAAAAAAAGGAAGAGGACATGCCCTATATTCCATATGCTATTGTGATTGGAAGTTTGATGTATGCAATGGTTTGTACTAGACCAGACATTGCAGATGAAGTGGGAGTTTTGAACAAGCATATGTCAAAACTAGGGAAAGAGCAATGGGCTATAGTAAACATGGTTTTCAAGTATTTGTGTGGCACTACTACTTATGGATTGTGTTACCAAGGAAGAATAGAATTGGATAGAGTGTTGGAAATACATGGCTTTGTTGATGTAGAATGGAATAGAGATCTAGATCACGAAAGATATATAAGTGGATACATGTTTAACCTATTAGGAGGAGTAATAAGTTGGAATAGAAAAAGACAGTCCATAGTGCCACTCTCAACTACAAAATATGAACACATGGAAACCACTCATGCAAGAAAAGAAGCAATATATTTATAGAGATTATGTTTAGGTATTGGGTTGGTACAACAAACTATAAGGATATTTTGTGACAATCATAGTGCAATATTCCTGGTGAGGAACCTAACTTATCATTTTAAGACAAAGCATATCAATGTTCAATATCATTTTGTCAGAGACATGGTTGAAGAGAAGAAGGTGTTGCTGGTGAAAGTGGACACTTTGGAGAATGTTGTAGATTCATTAACAAAGTCTGTAATCACTGAGAAGTTATCTTAGTGTAGAGAATCAATGGGAATTTTTGCCCTAGATGGTTGATCATGAAATCCTGTAACCCATGTATGCAAAGAAAACAACAAGTGGGATAATGTTAGGTATGTGTTATATTATTTGCACGATTGTGGGTCCCCCTACTAGGGGTTATGTGGGCTCCCTCAACTTTTTTTTCGGGGGGTTTATTTGCCAAATTTTTGGGCGGTCTTTCACCTTTGGGGGGGCAACGTTTTTTCCTTTTGTGGTTTAGTGGCACATGGTATTTCATCCCATGGTTTTCTAATTCCAGTAAAGAAATTAAGGTTGTAATATAATTTGGGTCAATAGATTAGGGGTTTTTTGGATGCCATATGATCCTATATATTGTATTGTGAAAAATGAAGTTGGATCATGAATAGAATTAGAGGTGCGGCTCTAAAATAGGTTTCTGGTTTTTTCGATTGAGTTTCTAGGGTAATGTATATGTATATGTGTGATTGCAATTGTTTTCTTTTTCATGTTAAAGAATCTACATGTGCATTGAATTATTGTAAAATGTTTAAAATTTACATCCATAAAGGAAAGTATCTCACTCCCAACGCATTCATCAATGATCTAATCGATGAAGGGTGTGGGGAAGTTGTGATCCAGGTGGATATTAGTGGACACCCATCTATTCCAACTGGTTGAAAACAATGTTCTGGAAACTTACCATTTTTAACAGTTTTTCGGTTCCTAAACTTTTGGGGCCATTTTGAGGGCCTAAATGATGTATTTTTCGCGATCGAGAACCTCATTGAACACTAAAGGCTTTCACTGAGCCCCAAAAATGAAGGTCCTCATCGATACTTTTCCAACAATCTATCGTGCACCCCAAAGGAAGATCGTATGCCAAAGTTACACCCCCGAGAAGTTGATACACCAATCTACCCAAAATAGAGTCCAAAAAATTGTTGGATTTTCGTCTTCCGGGGTTAGGGTTTTGTATTTTATTTATGTTAAAAAGGCCTTTGGAGCCTCATTGTGACAATCATATTCTGGTGAATGTGAGTAGTCATCACATCTCTTCTCAGAGATAAGTTTCCACCATTCTAGCGAGTATTTCACTATGTATTTATGTAGTTTTGTACATTCCACTCATTAATACAAATTGTGTATTACTATATCTCTGTGTTTATGATTATATATCTGATATATATTTGTTATATTATTGGATATCTAATATATCTCTGTACATTTATTTATTATATCTCCGCTCTCCTTTTGTGCCAAAAATAATCCGGATCCGTGGTATAAGAGCACGCTACTCTTGATCATTTTTTCAGTGCATGTCCCTGATGAGGTATGAGTATAGCAAGTTGGGTCTCGTGATCGTCTCTCTTGAGGAAAATCTCTCTCGCATTCCCAAGAAACCCTTCATGGTGGAATAAAATAAAGACGATGGAACAAAATATTCTATTAATCTGTTGCTTGAGCAAGCTCTCATGAGATTGAGGGATGAAATGAAGGAGAATTTTGCCCACATCCTTCAATGAATGTCGATAAGAACATGAATTTATTCATCATCCTTCAAAAAATTCCAATAAAAACATGAACATATTCATCAAGTGGCCACTTTGGAAGAACCTCTCCTTTCAAGGTACACGTTAATATTGATATTCCTATATTTGAAGGTCAGATAGATGCAGATTCCCTAGAAAAATGGTTAAATCTGCTTGAAGGTTCTTTCTCTGTTCACAATTTTTCCAACAGGGAAAATATCACCTTCAAACTCCTTAATGCTCTCCCCCATGTAAAACATTGGTGGGAAACTTACTGGGATAAAAGTTCCACAAAGGAGTCTGGAATATATGGTGCCAAGCCCACTTGGGATTTTTTGTGGATGCGATCAAGGAACAATATTGCCCTGTTGGTAACTATGACGATCAATACATGATATGGACCACACTATGACATGAGAGGGGCCACACAATTTCAGAGTTCACAAATAATTTCCATACCTTGCGCACCAAACTAGGTATAAAAGACTCTGAGCAACATATGGTTCTGAAATACCGTGGGGCTCTTCATAGGTATATCCAAACCGAAATGGATTTCCTAGACATCTCATCACTAGGAGCTTCCTATCGATATGCTGTCAAAATTGAGAAAAACTTTAGGTACCAAAAAAAATTACGGGAGTTCAGGTCTGAAAATTGATAACAACCAAAGTATTATAAAGATAACCCTAAAAAACAGCCTCCCGAAAACCCGTCCAAGCCACATGAAAATAATGGTAACATAAAGATGAAGAAGGACACTAGAAGGTGGTGCGATTTCCACAAAAAGCCAATGACACAAAACCAATGAATGTTACTCAAAAAAATCATTGGGGGCCTGAGCAACCAGCAATGCCGATTTTCGGTTATCATGGAGCTTTCGGTTCCTGAACTTTCAGGGCCATTTTTGAGGGCCTAAATGACGTTTTTTCACGATCCAAAACCTGAATGAGGGACACAATCTCTAATTGATCCCCCAAAATGATGCTCCTCATCGATAAATTTCCAACGAGATTTCGTGTTCCCCAAATGGAGATAATATGCCAAATTTACTCTCCCAGGAAGTTGATACACCAAACTACCCAAAACAAGGTCCACAAAACTGTTGGCTTTTCATCTTCTGAGGTTAGGGTTTTATATTTTCTTTATATTAAAAAGGCATTTGAAGCCTCATTTTGATAATCATCTTCTGGCGAATGTGAGTATCCATCACATCTCTTCTCAGAGATAAGCTGCCACCATTCTACCGAGTCTTTCACTTTGTATTTCTACAGTTTTCTATATTTCGCTCATCAATAGAAATTGTGTATTACTGTATCTATGTGTTTATGGTTATATCTATGATATATCTCTATTATATTATTGGATATCTGATATAACTCTGTACATTTATTTATTATATCTCCGATTTCCTTTCGTGCTAAAAATAATCCGGATCAGTGATGTCAGAGCAGGCTGCTCTTGATCATTTTTCAGTGCATGTCCTTGATGAGGTTTGAGTATAGAAAGTCAAGTCTCGAGCTTGTCTCTATTGAGGAAAACCACTCTCACACTCCCAAGAAATCTTCCATGGTAGAAGAAAAGAAAAACGACGAAGCAAAAGATTCTATTAATTTGTTTCTTGAGAAATCTCTCACGTGATAGAGGGACAAAATGATGGAGAATTTTTCCCACATCCTTCAACGACTACCGATAACGAAACACACGTATTCATCAAGCGACCACTTTGGAAGCACCTCTCCTTTTCAAGATATAAGTTAATTTTGATATTTCTATATTTGAAGGTCAGATAGATGTGGATGCCCTAGAAAAATGGTTAAATATCTCTATTCACAATTTTTTTGACARGGAAAATATCACCTTTGCACTCCTTAAGGCTCTCCCCCATGTCAAACATTGGTGGGAAACTTACTGGGAGAAAATTTCCACATAGGAGTCTGGAATATATGGGGCCAAGCCCACTTGGGATTGTTTTGTGGATGAAATCAAGGAACAATATTACCATGTTGGTAACTATGACGAACAATACATGAGATGGACCACACTGTAGCAAGAGATGGGACAAACAATGCCATAATTCACAAATAATTTCCATACCTTGCACACCAATTTAGGTATCAAAGACTCCAAGCGACATCTGGTTCTGAAATACCATGGGGCTTTTCATAGGTACATCCAAACCAAAATGGATTTCCTGGACATCTCATCACTGAGAGATACCTATCGATATGTTGTCAAAATCGAGAAGAAATTTAGGCACCAGAACAAACAGGAGTTCGGGTCTTCAAATTCGCAACAACCAAAGTCTGATAAAGAGGACCCTAACAAACAACCTCCTAAAAACCCATCCAAGCCATAGGAAAATAAGGGTAACAAAAAGACGGAGAAGGACACTGGAAAGTGGTGCGATTTCCACAAAATCCCCTGGCACAACATTGATGAATGTCACTCAAAACAATCATTAGTGGTCGAGATCAAAGAAAATGAGCCGAACCCTATTTTAGAATCTGATTCAGAAAATAATGGAAGAAGAAATATCATTGACATAGACCCCACTGCTACTATTATGACCACAACAATTCAACCAGAAGAACCAACAGATATTGAAGAGGGGGAGTGAATTTTTCATTCACAAATGTAGGTGAAGGGGACCCCACTGCATTTTATTGTTGATAGCATAAGCTAGAGGAAGCTCATCTCAACAGAGGTCATCAAGTAGTTGGGATTGTTGACAACACCACACCCACAACCATACAACATTGGGTGGCTTCTCCAGGGGTGAGATCTTCATGTTAGACATCAGTGTTGATTGTCGTACGACATCCAACCCTTCAAGGATGAGGTATTATGTGATGTTCCCCTACTGGATGTCTGTGATGTTCTTTTGGGCTAGCCATATATGTGTAAGTGCCATGGTATTTATGAGTTTCAAGCCTGTAGTGTCATTGTAAATTCGGGGGGCCATATCTACAGGATACCAGAGATAGTTCCAACTAATGTACCACCTAAACAATGCCACAAGGTAGTATCTCATACTAAAAAATTCAACTTCTTCACAATCGGTTCAAAAGGTGAACAAAAGGAAACTGTAACCAATGAAACCTCAGTCTAAGAACCTTCTATCTAGCAGAAGCAGGTCGAAAATATTGAAGCAAAGCACAAATATTCCTTCTACATATAGTCATCTCATCAGGTTCTTGACAACCTCCCACAAACCAAGTAGCACAACTTCTCTAGTAAGGCAATCATCTCATCAAGGTTCAGATTTAGCAAACACTTTCCCCTCTCCCATGGGAACTCAACGCAATGGAGACCATTGCTTCGTAATGAGGGAGGATTGATCCAAGTGGATATTTATGGCCACCCACCTATTCCAACTGGCTCAAAATAGTTTTCAGGCAACTTACTATTTTTAGTAGTTTTTTGATTCCTAAACTTCCGAGGACATTTTGAGGGCCTAGATGATGTTTTTTCACGATCGGGCACCTCAATGTAGCCAACAAATTTTATTGAGCCCCCAAAATGAAGCTCCTCATTTATACCTTTCCAACGAGCTATCTTGCGCCCTAAACATAGATCCCATGCCAAAGTTACGCCCCCGAGAAGTTCATAAACCAAACTACTCAAAACGGGGTCCACAAAACTATTGACTTTTCATCTTCCAGGGTTATGGTTTTTGATTTTATTTATGTTAAAAAGGAATTTGGAGCCTCATTGTGATAATCATATTCTGGCGAATGTGAGTAGTCATCACATCTATTCTCAGAGATAAGCTACCACCATTCTAGCGAGTCTTTGACTCTGTATTTCTATAGTTTTGTACATTTCGCTCATTAATAGAAATTGTGTATTATTGTATCTATGTGTCTATGTTATATATATGATATATCTCTATTATATTATTCTATATCTGATATATCTCTGTACATTTCTTTATTATATCTCTGTTGTCATTTCGTGTCGAAAATAATCTGGATCAGTGGTATCATAACAAGCTTCTCTTGATCGTTTTTCAGTGCATGTCATCGATGAGGTCCGAGTATAGAAACTTGGGTCTCAATATTGTCTCTCTTGAGGACAATCGCTCTCGAACACCCAAGAAACGCTCCATGACAGAAGAAAATAAAAACGATGGAGCATAGATTCTATTAATTTGTTGCTTGAGCAAGCTCTCACGCGACAGAGGGACGAAATGATGGAGAATTTTGTCCACATCCTTCAACGATTGTCATTAACAACATGCACGTATTCATCAAGTGGCAACTTTGGAAGCACCTCTCCTTTTCAAGGTACAAGTTAATTTTGATATTCTTGTATTTGAAGTTTAGATAAATGCAGATGCCCTAGAAAAATGGTTAAATATGCTAGAAGGTTATCTCTCCGTTCATAATTTTTCTGACAGAGAAAATACCACCTTCGCACTCCTTAAGGATCTCCCCCATGTCAAACATTTGTGGGAAACTTACTAGGAGAAAAGTTCCATATAGGAGTCTGGAATATATGGTGTCGAGCCCACTTCGTATTTTTTTATGGATGCCATCAAGGAACAATATTACCCTTTTGGAAACTATGATGACCAATACATGAGATGGACCACACTGTGGCAAGAGATGGGCCAAAAAGTGTCAACGTTCACAAATAATTTCCATACCTTGTGCATCAAGATGGGTATCAAATACTCTGAGCGACATCTGGTTTTGAAATACTACGGGGCTTTGCATAGGTACATCCAAACCAAAATGGATTTCTTGGACATCTCATAACTGGGAGCTTCCTATCGATATGTTGTCAAAATCGAGAAAAAATTTAGGCATCAAAACAAATGAGAGTTCGAGTCTACAAATTCAAAAAAACCAAAGTATGATAAAGACATCCGTAGTAAACAACCTCTCGAAAATCCGTCCAAACCATAGGAAAATAAGGGTAACAGAAAGACGAAGAAGGGCACTAGAAAATGGTTCGATTTCCACAAAATCCCTTGTAACAACACTGATGAATGTCACTCAAAACAATCATTGGTGTCCTAGATCAAAGAAAATGAGCCGAACCTTGTTTCAAAATCTGATTCAGAAAATAATGGAAGAAGACAGATCATCGACACAGACCCCACTACTACTGTCGCGACCACAAAAATTCAACTAGAAGAACTAATAGATCCTGAAAAGGGGGAGAACCTTTTTCATTCACAAATGTGGGTGAAGGGGACCACGTTGCATTTTATTGTTGAGAACAGAAGACAGAAGAACCTCATCTCAACAAAGGTCATCAATCAGTTGGGATTGTCGAAAACAACACACCTGCAACCATACAACATATGAGATCTCTGTGTCATCCACCAATGTTGATTGTCATACAACATCCAACCCTTCAAAGATGAGGTATTATGTGATATTGCCCCACTGGATGTCTGTGATGTTCTTTTGGGCCAACCATACATGTGGAAGAACCATGCTATTTATGAGTCTCAACCCCATAGTGTCATTTTTACTCTGGGGGGTCATCTCTACATGATACCAGAGGTAGTTACAACTACTATCCCACCAAAACATTGCCACAAGGTAGTATCTCATACTACAAAATTAAGATTCTTCATACTCCGTTCAAAAGGTGAACATAAGGACACTGCAACCATTTCAGTCTCACTCCAAGCACCTTCTATCCATCAGAAGTAGATCAACAATATTGAATAAAAGTGAAAATATTCCTTTTGCACACAGTCGTCTCATTAGGTTCTCGACAACCTCCCACAAACCAAGTAGCACAACTTCTCTAGCAAGGCAAGCAAATCACCAAGATTCAGATTCAACAAACGATTTTCCCTCTCCCCCGGGAACTCAAAGAAATGGAGACCATTGCTTCCTAAGGAGGGAGGATTGATCCAGGTGGATATCAGCGGCTAGCCACCTATTCCAACTAGCTCAAAACAATTTTCTGGCAACTTACTATTTTTAGCATTTTTTTAGTTCCTAAACTTCTGGGAGAATTTTGAGGGCATAACTCACGCTTTTTCACCATAGGGAACCTAAATTATAGACAAAGTTTCTAATTGATCCCACAAAATGAATCTCCACGTATATACCTTTCCAACGAGTTATCGTGTGCCCAAAATGGAGATCGTATGCCAAAGTTACGCCCTTGAGAAGTTGATACACCAAACTACCCAAAACGGGGTCCACAAAACTGTTGGCTTTTCATCTTTTTGGGTTAGGTCTTTGAATTTTATTTATGTTAAAAATTCCTTTGGAGCCTCATTGTGATAATCATATTCTAACGAATGTGGGTATCCATCATATCTCTTCTCAGAGGTAAGATGCCACCATTCTAGCGAGTCTTTCACTCTGTATTTCTATAGTTTTGTACATTTCGCTCATTAATATAAATTGTGTATTACTGTATATTTGTGTTTATGGTTATATATATGATATATATCTGTTATATTATTCGATATATGATATATATCTATACATTTATTTATTATATCTCCTCTCTCATTTCGTGCTGAAAATAATCCGGATTAGTGGTATCAGAGCAGACCGCTCTTGATCTTTTTTCAGTGCATGTACCCCACGAGGTCTGAGTATAGCAAGTTGGGTATCGATCTTTTCTCTCTTGAGGAAAACCTCTCTCGCATGCCCACGAAACCCTCCATGGCGGAAGAAAAGAAAAAAAATGGAGCAAAAGATTTTATTAATCCACTGCTTGAGCAAGCTCTCACGTGACAGAAGGACAAAATGATGGAGAATTTTGCCCACATCCTTCAATGATTACCGATAACAACACGTACGTCTTCATCAAGGGACCAATTTGGAATCACCTCTCCTTTTCAAGATACAATTTAATTTTGATATTCCTATATTTGAAGGTCAAATAGATGCGGATGCCCTAGAAAAATGGTTAAATCTACTAGAAGGTTATTTCTTTGTTCACAATTTTTTCAACAGGGGAAATATCACCTTCACACTCCATAAGGATTTCCCCTATTTCAAACATTGGTGGGAAACTTACTGGGAGAAAATTTCCACAGAGGAGTCTGGAATATATGGGGCCGAGTCCACTTGGGATTGTTTTGTGGATGCGGTCAAGGAACAATATTACCATGTTGGTAACTATGACGACCAATATGTGAGATGGACCACACTGTAGCAAAAGATGGGCCAAACAGTGCCAGAGTTCACAAATAATTTCCATACTTTGCACACCAAGATGAGTATCAAAGACTCTGAGTGACATCTGGTTCTGAAATACTGCGGGGCTCTGCATAGGTACATCCAAACTGAAATGGATTTCCTGGACATCTCATCACTGGGATATTCCTATCGATATGTTGTCAAAATCGAGCAGGAATTTAGGAACCAGAACAAACGGGAGTTCGGGTTTGAAAATTCACAACAATCAAAGTATGATAAATACAACCTTAACAAACAACCTCCCAAAAAATCCTCCAAGCCATAGGAAAAGAAGGGTAAAGGAAAGATGAATAAGGACACTGGAAAGTGGTGTGATTTCCACAAAATCCCATGGCACAACACTAATGAATGTCTCTCAAAACAATCATTGGTGGTTGAGACCAAAGAAAATGAGCCTAACCCTGATTCAAAATCTGATTAAGAAAATAGTGGAAGGAGATAGATCATTGACGTAGACCCCACTACTACTTTCACAAACACAAAAATTCAACCAGAAGAACCAACAGATCTTGAAAAGGGGGAGCACCTTTTTCATTCACAAATGTGGGTGAAGGGGACCTCGTTGTATTTTATTGTTGATAGAAGAAGCCAAAAGAACCTCATCTCAGCAGAGGTCATCAAGCAGTTGGGATTGTCGACAACAACACACCCACAACCATACAACATTGGGTGGCTTCGCTAGGGATGAGATCTCAATGTCATCCAACAATGTCGATTGTCATATGACATCCAACCCTTCAAGGATGATATATTATGTGATGTTTCCCCGCTGTATGTCTGTGATGTTATTTTGGGCCAACCATATATGTGAAAGCGCCATGATATTTATGAGTCTTGATATCTAAGTGTCATTATTACTCTGGGTGGTCATCTCTACAGGATACTAGAGGTAGTTCCAACTACTGTTCCACCTAAACAGTGTCGTAAGGTAGTATCTCATACTACAAAATTTAGCTTCTTCATCAGTTCAAAAGGTGAACATAAGGACACTGCAACCACTCCAGCCTCGGTCCAATCACCTTCTATCCAATAGAAGTAGGTCGACAAGATTGAAGCAAAGTGAAAATATTCCTTCTGCACACAGTCATCTTATTAGGTTCTCGACAACCTCCCACAAACCAAGCAACACAACTTCTCCAACAAGGCAAGCAACTCACCAAGGTTCAGATTAAACAAACGCTTCCCCTCTCCCACAATAACTCAATGCAATGGAGACCATTGCTTCCTAAGGAGGGAGGATTGATCCAGGTAGATATCGGTGGCCACCCACCCATTCCAACTGGCTCAAAACAATTTTATGGCAACTTACTATTTTTAGCAGTTTTTCGGTTCCTAAACTTCTGGGGCCATTTTGAGGGCCTAAACAATGCTTTTTCGCGATCAGGAACCTTGATGGGATCTTAAATTTGATTATTTCTTCCACCTTATTTCACTATTATGTCATCACATTTAAACATATACCATCACATTTACTTTAAAATGTCAGTCTTTCATTTAAATCCTTTGATTAAAAGCAATAAAAGTAAATGATGAAAATTCATGCTTATTTTATTATTTTTTGTGTATTTTATATGGTTTTATTAATGATAAACTAATTCCTGTGATATTGTGGGAGATAGGATCAAATGGCTTGAGATTCCAACACTCGATCACATATTGTTTCACAAGGGAGCCATGCATTTTGACATCTTCTGCACATCTCTATCATCCTTTTTTGTGTACTTCATATCATATTCCTTTCATCATTATGATATGAGATACAAATGAGGTTAAAGGTGTAGTTCGAACCTTCATCCAACAACTCGAAATTACACATAAACGAATTTGTACCTTCATCTGGTAGCCCAAATTTATATAAAGCGAATCCCTCCCTTCATCTGACAACCCAAATTTTCAGCAGACTGAACTAGACCTTCATCCGACACTTGATACAGAACTCAGAGCACATCAGGGTTGGCTGTTGGCATATCTGTGGGAATTTTCGGGCGAATGCAGAACGTGGGTTTTGTGCCTGTTATCATGCTCCTCCTATGGTTCCTCTCACACTTCGATTCAAGCAATTAAAAATCACCCCTATATTCAAGTTACAAATTAATAAGTTGTTGTCTATTAATGGAAACTTAACAATTTTCTGGTTTTGGTAGAGTGTCGACCCTTTCGGTGGTCAAACTCTCAAACTCTCTATAAACATGAGTCCACAGGAACGATGAAAAAATAGATAGGAGAAAAATCTGATTTTAGAACAGACATAGAAGCATACTGAGCTCTGATTGTATCACGTAATTTCATTCAATAGAGATCATGTTCCCATGAACCAGATCGTGTAAATAATTGTTGTGTCGTTGTATTGTGTAAATCCTCAATAGGGCCCACCTGCTGGATCGTATATTTTCCTTCTTCTTTAATTTTACTTGTCAAATTTACACAGGTATATACTTCGTATACAAAATTTCTTGCTCTGTGATATTCACCATGTGATTAAGAATTAAATTAGATACTCTATATTCTGTCCACAAAATCAGTTTTGAAAATTTTGATGTTAAGTAGAAAAACACATTTGAATTAATAATTTCATTTTTTTTGTCCATTGTATGTAAACATTTCTAGAATTTGCTTAAGGGATTGTGGATTAAATTAAGACCGACGAAGATTTGTGTCTATACTAATTTCGATTGGAATTCGTTGAATTAAGTGATGAATTATATTTTCCTTTATAAGCCCTAGTGCTTTGTCCAAATAATCTCTGTCTTCTTCTATACAATGCTCTATCTCCCTTCTTTTATAAATTCCTACCTTGTTTTAGTATAGTTTGAATATAAATATTTTAGTGGTTGAATTTTATATAATAATATCCTTAAGAGAAAAGAAATTTAGATTGTTTTGAACTCTGTGCTCATGAAATATTAAGTAGTTTATTAGATAAGAATTGTTGTAGAATTTAAAATCTTTTAAATATAGGAAGTATTACTTTGTAATTTAGCTTCCAATAGGTCCATAGCATGCATTTCAATTTATTTTGCATTTGGATATTATGGAATTTTTAAATTAGTTTCTTTGTATGATTAAGTAAAGTAGTCTTTGATTTGAGAATTAAATCTCTTTATTAAGTTTTGAGTTAATTCTTTAATCTTAGTTGTATCCCCCTACTTGCTTTAATTTGGATTTCTTATTTTCACATTTCCCACGGTTTGAACTTGTGTTTCCAGCATTAGTCATAGTTGTTAGAATATGATGAGATTTAGCCTTGCATTTCTTGTGCTTGCACCTCAAAGCTTACGAGCCCCAGGTTGACAATTTAATGTCGAAATAGATAGTATATATTTCACTCGACATTTTTTGGTGCCGTTGCTGGGGAGGTGCTAAAAGGATTAGAGCTTAAGTAGGTAGGTTTCCTTTAATTACACAACAAGGGGGAGGAGAAACTTTAAGACGAGAGGTAAAAACCTGTGCATCGGTTTTAATGGGTTGCTCCAAAGCCTTGTTGTTCCCTTTCCACAAGAGTGTTTACTTTTTCTAAAAAATTATTTACTTTTCTTATTGTGTTTACTTTCCTGCAATTTACTTTTCCACAAGCGTGCTTTCTTTCCTGCAATTGCGCTTTCTTTTTGAAGATCTAACTCTTGTGAACAGATAAGACGGTGACAACGAGATATAATGTAGCATGAGGAGTTCAAGTTTGCTTTAATTAGTGTTCTTTAAGATTTGCAATTAATTTCATTTCATTTTTTATTTAATAGCATTAAGTTTTAGTTATTATTTCATTGGGTGCTGTAAGAACCCCATATACTCACCCATGTGTGAGACAAGACTCATCAACCGACAAAATGAATGCAAAGATGATAATCTTGGAAGAACTCTCTCAAATCTTGGTAGTAGTCGAGATTTCTCCTTCTCAAGAAGAACATATTTTGGCAGCAACCAAAAATTTATCTATCTCTCCGAAAATACTAGAAGGACCAAAGTTCCCTGAGCTACAAAATATTCTCCTTGCCAATCTGCGAAGGAAGCTGAAAACTTAGGGACTGCATATGATAGAGAGCGATCATTAAAACCCGAGGCTGAGGATTTCTCAACATGCATATCAACAAATCCTTCATGTACTAAAGAAATCAATCATCCAGAAAAGGAGGATATGCGTAGAGATTACATTGAAAATTGGTTCCAAGAGGTAATTAGGCCACAATGCCATTTTCTTCTTCAACTCTTCTTGCTTCCAAATCAAATAGGTCGGTTGGTTCCTCATATCCAGGCAATCATTAAGCTAACTGTTTCGTATGTGGATATGGGTAAGTTTCTTATTCTACTCCACACATGGTTACATTGGAAAAGTTCTTACACTTGAATAAAGATTTTTCTTTCTTTTTAGGTAAAGTAGGATACTATGTACATAAATAAAAAGTTGCATGTGATTAGTTAGCTTCTCATGCAACTTCACTTTTTTTTTTTTTCTTTTCAAATAAAAGAACTAAGAAGAAGAAAATATTAAATGATTTTAAACCAAAATAGTTTGAAACTTTGTTTTTCTTATTCCATACATAATTTAGACTACTCATCATAACCGTTGCTCAAGACCAAACTTTAATACATTATGGGGATTTACTTAAATTTTAAAAGGTCTACATAGTAATACCTATAGGTTTGCGCATCCTAGTTTCATATCAGAGCTTGTTATTCAAGCATCCTTATCAAATAGTAGCAGGAGAGTGGATACCACTCCTACTTGTGAGGGAAAACTACTATAAATATATATGAAGAAGATAGACTTAGGGACTAGAGACACATTTAAGTCATTCTCTTACAACATCATCCACTACACATTAAGTAAGTTTGACAATGATATGTCTTTGGACTAATATAAATGCATAAGTTTATTTTTCACGAGAACAATATTTTATGGGAAATTTATAGAGTTTCCTCCAACCCATATACCATCCCATTCCATAAAAAGGTTTTTAGAGTTGCCTCCCCATTTCATTGGGAAATAAATACATACATACAAATCTTAAGGGTGGTGGTAAAGGCTATAATATGGGTGTAAGAGGCTAACCCGCCGGGATACTGAAAAAGTCTGATGACAACGAGTATCGGCTTGTGGTATGACTAGGAAAACCCATTGGGGTACTGAACAAGTTCACTGGCAATGGGGCATTCTTCATAGAAGAGGATATTTCTTAGATATCAAAGTTACCCCATTGTGGTGTTGAATAGGCTTGTTGGCAATGGGTTCTGACTTTGATGTCTTTTACTATGCCTAATCTATATTTGTCCATATGAAGGATATAGTTTTGTAAATCCTTAAGAAGAAGAATGCATGGTTGAATAAAAGGGATAAATAAATCTCATCTAATTGTGATTTGAGAGTGTCCGTAAGATGATCTTAAGACCCTGTCATTTAATTCATACTATACCTAGGATGTCACTGTCCTAGAAGTGGGACCCGTAAGTGTAGGAGTCTAATGAACTCAAATGCAAACTTTATCCATATAACTTGAATGATAGTAAGCCTTTAAAAATGAGACAGGGATTATTTGTTTTCTACAAGTTTTTCCATGTATTAAAGACCATTTATACCCCCATGTTTTCTGTTTAAGGAAAAAATTCCCTATCATAACTTATATGGTCCTCGTAAGCATATACTATTACTAGTTGATGAAATTGTATGTATGGGCTATTTCAATTCCAAAATTTATAAGTGTTTTGGTCTTCTCATTCCATATCATTAATACTTATTTTTCTAAGTTCTAGTTTTTTTTAGTATAATAATGTTGGATTTCTTCTGCTGAATATTGCCTACAACTGTTGTTGAAAATACAAAGTTTTTGAAATGAATAAAAGGTCAGTTCCAATTTATTCATGGCATGAGGATGTGCCATATCTTCGGTCTGGGGGCATGATGGGCTCTTAAATTTGATGCTTTATTCCACCTTGTTTCACTACTATGTCATCACATTTAACCATAAACCATCACATTTAATTTAAAATGTTGGTATTTCGTTTAAATCCTTTGATTAAAAGCAATAAAAGTAAATGCTGAAAATTCGTGCTTAATTTATTAGTCTTAGTGTATTTTATATGGTTTTATTAATGATAAACTAATTCCTGTGATATTGTTGGGGATAGGATCAAATGGCTTGAGATTCTATAACTCATTTCGACACTCGATCCCATATTTTTTCACAAGGGAGCTAGGCATTTTGACATCTTCCACACATTTCTATCATCCTTTTTTTGTACTTCTTATCAGATTCCTTTCATCATTATTATATGGGATACAAATGAGGTTAAATGTGTAGTCCGTACCTTCATCCAACAGTTCAAAAGTACACATCAATGAATTTGGACCTTCATCTGGTAGCCCGAATTTATATAAGGCGAATATGACCCTTCATCCAACAACCCAAATTTTCAGTAGACTGATCCAGACCTTCATTCGTAGACTGATCCAGACCTTCATTCGGACCTCCATTCGAAACTTGATACGGAACTCGAAGTGCAACAGGGTTGGCCGTTGGCATATCTATGGGCATTTTCGGGTGAATGCAGAACATGGGTTTTGTGCTTCTTATCATCCTCTTGCTATGGTTCCGCTCACATTTTGATTCAAGCAGTTGGGACTCGCCCCTATATTTGAGCTACAAATTAATAAGTTGTTGTATATTAATGCAAACTTAACAATTTTCTAGTTTTGGTAGAGTGTCGACCCTTTCAGTGTTCGACCTCTCAAACTCTATATAAACATGAGTCCACTGGAACGATGAAAAAATAGATAGGAGAAAAATCTGATTTTAGAATAGACATTGAAGCATATTGAGCTTTGATAATATCACGTAATTTCATTCAAAAGAGATCACATTCCCAGGAACCAGATCGTGTAAATAATTTTTGTGTAGCTGTGTTGTGTAAATCCTCAGGAGGGTTTGCCTGTTGGATCGTATATTTTCCTTCTTCTTTAATTTTACTTGTCAAATTTACATAAGTATATAATTCATATGCAAAATTTCACGTTCTGTGATATTCGTTGTGTGATTAAGAATTAAATTAGATATACTTTGTATTCTATCCACAAAATCAGTTTTGCAAAATTTGATGTTAAGTAGAAAAACACATTTCAATTGGTAATTTTGTTTTTTTGTCCTTTGTATGTAATTTACATTTCCAGAATTTGCTTGAGGGATTGTGGATTAAATTTATACTGGCGAGGATTTGTGTCCATGCTAATTTCGATTGGAATGTGTTGAATTAAGAGATGAATTCTATTTTTCTCTATAAGCCCTAGTGCTCTGTCCAAATATTCTCATCTTCTTCTATACAATACTCTGTCTCCTTTCTTTTATAAATTCCTGCCTTGTTTTAGTATATTTTGAATATAAATATTTTAGTGGTTGAATTTTATATAATAATATCCTTAAGGGAAAAGCAATTTAGATTGTGTTGAACTCTGTGCTTAAGAAATATTAAGTAATTTATTAGATAAGAATTGTTGTAGAATTTAAAATATTTAAAATATAGGAAGTATTACTTTATAATTTATCTTCCAATAGGTTCATAGCATGCATTTCAATTTATTTGAATTTGGATATTATGGAAGTTTTAAATTAGTTTCTTTGTATGATTAAGTAAAGTTTTATTTTTTATTTTTTATTTTTATTTTTATTTTTTAGTATTAACTCTCTTTATTAAGTTTTGAGTTAATTCTTTAATCTTAGTTGTAGTTCCCTGTTTGCTTTAATTTGGATTTTTAATTTTCACATTTCTCATTGTTTGAACTTGTGCTTCTAGCATTAGTCATAGTTGTTAGAGTAGGATAAACTTTAGCCTTGCATTCCTGTGCTTGCACCTTGAAGTTGACGAGCCCCGAGTTGAAAATTTAATGTCAAAATATATAGTATATATTTCACTCGATACACCTCAAAGATATCCAAAGGCTCTGATCAAACCCCCAAAATTAAGCTCCTTGTCAATAAATTTCCAACGAGCTATCGTGCGCCCCAAATGGAGACCGTATGCCAAAGTTACGCCCATGGGAAGTTGATACACCAAACTACCCAAAATGAGGTCGAAAAAATTGTTGGCTTTTCATCTTCCGGGATTAGAGTTTTGGATTTTATTTATGTTAAAAATGCCTTTGGAGCCTCATTGTAATAATCATCTTCTAGTGAATGTGAGTAGCCATCACATCTCCTCTTAGAGATAAGCTGCCACCATTCTAGTGAGTCTTTCACTCTGTATTTATACAGTTTTGTACATTTCACTCATTAATAGAAATTGTGTATTATTGTATATCTGTTATATTATTGGATATTTGATATATATCTATACATTTCTTTATTATATCTCCGCTCTCATTTCGTTCCGAAAATAATCCAGATCAGTGGTATTAGAGCAGGCTTCTCTTGATTGTTTTTCTAGTGCATGTCCCCGACGAGGTCTGAGAATAGAAAGTTGGGTCTCGAGCTTTTCTCTCTTGAGGAAAATCGCTCTCGCACATCCAAGAAACACTTCATGGCATAAGAAAATAAAAATGACGGAGCATAAGATTCTGTTAATTTGTTGCTCGAGCAATCTCTCACGCGACAGAGGGATGAAATGGTGGATATTTTTTCCCACATCCTTCAACGATTTTTGATAACAGTAGGCACGTCTTCATCAAGCGGGCACTTTGGAAGCACCTCTCCTTTTCAATGTACAAGTTAATTTCTTTATTCCTGTATTTGAAGTTAAGATAAATGCGGATGCCCTAGAAAAATGGTTAAATCTACTAGAAGGTTATTTCTCTGTTCACAATTTTTCCGACAGGGAAAATATCACCTTCACACTTCTTAAGGCTCTCCCCCATGTCAAACATTGGTGGAAAACTTGCTGGGAGAAAATTTCTGCAAAGGAGTCTGGAATATATGTGGTCAAGCCCACTTGGGATTTTTTGTGGAGGTGGTCAAGGAACAATATGACTCTGTTGGTAACTATGACGACCAATACATGAGATGGACCGCACTACGATAAGAGAGGGGCCAAACAGTTTCAGAGTTCACAAATAATTTCCATACCTTGCGCACAAAGCTGGGTATCAAAGACTTCGAGCGACATATGGTTCTGAAATACCGCGTGGCTTTTCATAGGTATATCCAAACCAAAATGGATTTCCTGGGCATCTCATAACTGAGAGCTTCATATCGATATGATGTCAAAATCAAGCAGGAATTTAGGCACCAGAACAAATTACGAGAGTTTGTGTCTGAAAATTTGCAACAACCAAAGTATGATAAGGACAACCCTAACAAACAACCTCCCGAAAACCCATCCAAGCCACAGGAAACAAATGGTAATGAAAAGACGAAGAAGGACACTGGAAAGTGGTACGATTTCCACAAAATCCTCTGACACAACACTGATGAATGTCGCTCAAAAAAATCATTGGTGGCCGAGATCAAAGAAAATGAGCTTAACCCTGATTCAGAATCTGATGGAAGAAGATAGATCATTGATGTAGACCCCACTGCTACTATCACGACCAAAACAATTCACCTAGAAGAACCAATAGATCTTGAAGAGGGGGAGCACGATTTTCATTCACAGGTGTGGGTGAAGGGGACCCCACTGCATTTTATTGTTGATAGCGGAAGGCAGATGAACATTATCTCAATAGAGGTCTTCAAGCAGTTGGGATTGTCGACAACACCACACCCGAAGCCATACAACATTGAGTGGCTTCGCCAGGGATGAGATCTCCATGTCATCCAATAGTGCCAATTGTTGTATGACATCCAACCCTTCACGGATGAGGTATTATGTGATGTTGCCCTGCTAGATGTCTGTGATGTTCTTTTGGGTGAGCCATATATGTGGAAGCACCATGATATTTATGAGTCTCGACCCTATAGTGTCATTGTTACTCTGGGGGGTCATCTCTAGAGGATACCATAGGTAGTTCCAACTACTGACCCACCTAAACACTATCGCAAGGTAGTATCTCATACTCCAAAATTAAGCTTCTTCACAATCAATTCAAAAGGTGAACATAAGGACACTGCAACCATTGCAGTCTCATTCCAAGCACCTTCTATCTAGTAGAAACATGTTGAAAATATTGAAGCAAATCACAAATATTCCTTCTGCACAAAATCATCTCATCAGGTTCTCGATAACCTCCCACAAACCAAGCAATGCAACTTCTCCATCAAGGAAAGCAACTCACCAAGGTTCAGATTCATCAAACGCTTTCCCCTCTCCCCTGAGAACTCAATGAAATGGATACCATTGATTCTTAAGGAGGGAGTATTGATCAAGGTGGATATCAGTGGCCACCCACCTATTCCAACTAGCTCAAAACAATTTTCTGGCAACTTACTATTTTTAGCTAATTTTCGGTTCCTAAACTTTTGGTGCCATTTTGAGGGCATAAACGACTCTTTTTCTATACCGGGAACCTCAATGACAGCCAAAGGCTTTGATTGATCCCCCAATATGAATATCATCATCAATACCTTTCCAATGAGCTATCATGCGCCCCAAACAAGGTCGTATGTCAAAGTTACGCCTCTGGGAAGTTGATACACCAAACTACCCAAAACGGGGTCCACAAAACTGTTGGTTTTTCATCTTCCATGGTTAGGGTTTTGGATTTTATTTATGTTAAAAAATTCTTTGGAGCCTCATTGTGATAATCATTTTCTGGCAAATGTGAGTAGCCATCACATCTCTTCTTAGAGATAATCTTCCACCATTCTAGCGAGTCTTTCACTCTGTATTTCTACAGTTTTGTACATTTCATTCATTAATAGAAATTGTGTATTACTGTATCTCTGTGTTTATGGTTATATCTATGATATATATCTGTTGTATTATTGGATATCCGATATATCTATGTAAATTTCTTTAGTATATCTCTGCTCTCATTTCATGCCGAAAATAATCCAGATCAAGTTGTCTTTTGGACATGCTTTTTTCAAATGCCAAAAGTCCATACACATGCAAATGGTTACCTACTTTTTATCTACAGGAAAAATATTGGATACCCATTTAGTGTGGGGAATGGGGTATATGAATGTTTCCTTGAGCAATCTTTCCACCTTTTCCTTAATCGCAACAAATTTCTGAGGGTTAATAGGTCTTAAATTTTGTTGAACTAGTTTCACATTTTCATATGTTTTATTCTCATGTTCGACAATTCGGGGATATGTTACTAGCATTTCTTCATAGGTCCAAGAAAATATGTTTTGAAATTATTTAAAAATATTTTTATAAATACAAACTTCACCAGGAGAACATTCCACTCCAGTGAATACATTTTCCACAACTCCAGGGTTTCTAGAGATGTTAATTAGTACAATATCAAAAATATTATCCATGTTACCCTTGGCATACACAACATGTGTTTCTAAGGGGTTCGTAGACCAATTCTCACCTTTAGTCATAGTCAATTTGAAATCTCCATTCTCAACCCTACTAAGTACAGGGAGGAAGTAAGACTTATGGTGTATATCCCCCCAAGGCCTTTTAGGACTTGTAATTGCTTCTAGGATGGCTTCATCAGATGGTAAAACTGTATCTAATAAATCCATAGATAGGAAGAGTCAGAGGCCCACACGGATGTAATAAGATGATCAAATTGATCTGTCCGAGGAGGAACTAGATCAATGTATGCAGAGGCACTTTGTATATCTTGATAGGAAATTTTGATCGTGGATAGAGGCATTTCCATCCCCGTGTGCTCAATTTATTCCACTGAAGTGGAAGGAGATGGTAAAATCCATAGATCCTCAAAATATGTCATTCTAAAGTAACAAACTTGGGATGCAAAGGCCAAAGAAACTGGTGTAGTAGAGCTAGTAGGAGTGGAATTTATCTAAGCAACATATGATGAGAAATTGAAAGTTCCCATGAGGGATGGATACATTCCAACACCCATGTTTTTAGTGACCGTATGGGAGTTATCGATTAAAGGGAAAATAGATATTGTTGGTCAGTATGAAAATAAGACAACTGATCAATAGTTATAATTTTCCCATCACAGAGAAAACAAAGAACCCAAAATACCTTAGAGATCAAATATGTCATATCATAGGTCCAACTACATTCCAACAAAATATTGTGATTGAGTGGAGTGTCAAA
>SNQJ01S0025724.1:125888-138967 GCA_010110895.2 Picea sitchensis
TTTCATGCTATACACAACTTGGATTTGAAAAGTGACGCGGTGAGGAAGTCGAGGCTTCACATTATTAGTTTCAAACATTATCATTTGTGTACTCGAGGAATCAATAGCTCCGAGAGTTGATATCAATGCACTTCATTGTGTTACACAATCTTAGAGTACTTCTAAGGATGGAATAACACACAATGCTTGGCTATATCTTATACAATTGAGTAGTTATGAGTAGCTCAAGCATTTTTATTGTGCGTTGACCTCTTAAGCACACCCTTAGGTATGAATGACATTGCTTCTACTGGAGGTTTCTCTATATGGAGAGGTTTTAGCAGCTCCTAGGATTCCTTTCCTTTGGAGGTAGACTTAGTGGCCTCATAATTGCAAGATCTGGTCTGAAGGTGCATCTCTAATCCACACACATAAATATTCAACAAGTTGTTATCGTGCAAGGGTGCCCCCTTGCTGAAACCCATAGTTACTTGAAGCACCCATAGCCATTTGTTGACCTTGAGGGAAAGGATTACTTAACAAAACAGGTTTTTGCTGCGCCAACAAACATTGGGCCTCTTCAAGCTTAGGGCATTGATGTTTTAGATGGTCTTCCTTGCACAACTTGCAAGGAAATTTGACTTTCTTTTTATCCTTGTTATCCCCACCAACATTGTTATTGTTGGTTTTATTTGCATTATTATTACCTCCACCTCCTTTCTTATTACCCTTATTCTTTTTCTTTCCTCTAGGTTGCTAGTTACCCTTCGGATTTGCCGACTGTACAATGTGTACATTGGAAACTTGAAGTGGGGGAGATGTCAAAGCATGAGCTTGAATAACCACGGTCATATGTGTAAACATATGCTTCATTTGGTTTGCTACCAAACTCACGACAACATTATCTATGGAACTCACAACACCATCAACATGTGATCCAAGATTCAGTTTTTGAGGGTCTATGATAGGTCTTGGTGCATTTGGAAATATTTCATACATAAATCCAGACTGAGAATAGAAAAAATCTGATTGTTGGGCTCTAAAGATGGTTTTTTCTTTGGTTGTTGGGCTCTGAAGATGGCCATAAGGAGGAAAATCCCCACCCATTGGATTCCCAAATTGTTGGAAAGGTTTTCCCCTGTTGGCATCCCATGCGAAGGCAATTATCCTTGCATAGGGTTCCAAGAAACTTGGAAGGGATTACTCCTTACCGACATTCCAGAAGAGGAGAACAAAGTACTCCCTTGATTGTAAAGAAATAGAAAAGGATTATAACTCATCGAGATGCCTGAGGATTGGAAAGTTCCACCCATCTGATTGCCTAATCCTAAAAAAAGATTGGTCCCAGTAGATTCCCCAGAATATGGAAAGGATATACTTCTTGATGAGTGGTTTGATGGAGGAATATGCCCTTTGCCCCACAAAAAATCATTTAATGGAGTTGAATAACTCCCTGCAGTAAAACTAGGATATGGGAAGAATGGGGTAGAACTAACAACAACATGTGGCATTCCAATAGTTGGCATCCCAAATGAGAAATCACCTGAGCCATATGATGTGGAATATTGAGAACCCATGCTTTGGAAAAGCTCAATTTGGGGAGGTATTGAACATCCAACATATGTCCTAGTTGTGGCATGGGTGGTGCTTGTCAGTTGGGTAGTTGGAAAAGGAGGAGAGACTCCTCCTCCAGAGATAACTAATGAGGGGGTATGGATTCCCTTAGAACCTAAAGCATTTAAAGTATTATGAATATTGGACCATTGAAGAGAAGGATTGGCAATGTGGATCAGACTATGAGAAGCTAGAATCTACAAGAGGATAGGACTATTAGGTCCTGTGAGGGGGTGGTTAAAATTTCTTACAAATCCCTCAACTTCAAGATATTCTTCACTAGAAACACCCATTGCAAGATGGTTCATGTCTATAGGAGCTGGATCTACTAGTTCCAATGAACCATACTCATCCTGTTGATGCCTTTAAGGAGGCGACACCACCCTTTACGATGAAAGACCATGGGTCCTTCTTGACCGACATAGTATTTGGTCAGCTACTTTGAATTAATGATTCGAAAGTAATGAGAGAGAGAACACCTAAGGCCAACTAGAAAAACATAACACACTACTCAAAAGTATTAATAGAAATCAACACACACAAACTACTTTACCAAATCTCATCCCATGTGGATTCGGTCTTGGGTCCAAAGCAATGAAAAATTGAAAAGGAACTTTTAGAGAATGATACATGTTGATTAGGTCCTAAGATCGATTACTGAAGGAGAGAGAGACAGTTACGATAACCTACTTGCTACATTCTCCTAAGGTGAAAGTGTCATCAAGAAGACGAACACTCTTCAAAGGAGTCAAGTTAGAGATTAATCATATGTCCTGTTGGCACAAGGGCAGACCCAGGGTTCAACGCTACAACAATGCACCAACAAAGCCCTAACTACCGACCCTTTCGACAACACCTACGAAGAAAATGAAGTCTCACCCGAGGTAGAGGCAGGGGTGGTTGCAAGACTTGGGTGTCTACAACCTTAGCTGGGACACAGATATGTGATTATAACACTTAATACAACTCTTAGTACCGTCAGTACCTCGATATGCAATCACTATTCACTTCGTTGATAAAACAAAGCTTCACAACATTCACACTAATCTACAATATTTAAGCACTTAGGATATAAATGGATCAAAATGAGCATATCAAGCACTAAGCATGGCTATCTTGATCAGATCTAATATTCTCACATATCATAAGCACAAACAAGAAGTAGATCTATCTAAACATATCAAAACACTTAGCAAATAACATGTGAACACATCAAGACAAAGCACAAAGTACATAACACAGTGTTTACGTGGTTCCCCCCCACCCTAGGGATACGTCCACCAACTCTTCTTCTTTATAGTCTTCAGTCAATCGGTTACAAGCACAAAGCCTTCAAAACCCTTACTCCACACAGGACAAAAGATCTGTGCAACTCGCTAGATCCTTCTTCCTTGCGTTACAACACTAAGCCCTCCACAATATGCTACAAGGACCTGCACTTAGCTCTACAAGACTCTTACAGTCATGCACAAAGAACTTACAGAATCTACTCACACTTAGCATATATTCACATCACATAGATGCACTATTATACTCCTTCTTACATTTCCTATCCTTGTATTTATACATACAAAATAGGCCTAAACATGGGTAAACCCATGGGCCGACATCCCATTCCCATTACATATTCCCAAAAACCCAAAAGGGGGACGAGATCCCGTGATCTATGCTTCATCTTGCGCTCCCCCTTTGATAGGCTGTCGAAGTCCAAAATAGGTCAACATGACCAAGAAACTCCCAAAACTTGGTCAAGGGCCAACAAACCCCCAACAATCACCTGTGACTCGCCCCGAGTCACTCTGGTCTGATCAGTTCTACCTCGAACACCTTGAGCTTGGCTCAAGCTTCTTCGACTTACTGCTTTGTTGTGGCCTCTGGTTCGGTCAACTCTTGATTACTGTGTCATTCACCGACCCTTCTAGACGTTGTTCTGCTGTAGTGACAACCTGTTCTAACTATGCTCCTCGACTCTCTACCTCTGTAAATAACTGGCATGCCTTATCTTGCACATGTTGAAGCCATTGAGTGACTTCCATCACTTTTCTTTGAATCATATGGATCTGCTGTTGAGCTGTGCATTTTTCTTGAGACCTCTTCATTCTTTCTACAACCGACAGGGCCTTAGAATGTGCCTATAGTGTATCTGCATGCTGCTTCGCTTCCTGGAGCTGGGACTCCAGTTTCTGTAACTCCGGGTTCTAAGTGAGGTTTTCATATGTCTGGGCACTATGGTTACTCAACTTCTTGCATTCCAATGCAAGGGATTTTAATCTATCAACTGTGCTGCGGGCAGTTTCTTCTCGCTGGTCCCTTACGTCCCGCAGGGTCTCGGGTACAGTGCGTAATTCTAGATCTGTGATGCGCTGCTGGAGATGTTGGATCACTTCTTCAAGTTGCGCCACCTGCTATGGAACTCTCTCTTTGGCCTTTACTTTGAAAACTGTCACAGAGTGAAGTGCTATGTTGACCATTTCCTTAACATCGAGTTGCTCTGTGAGCAATTGTTCCTTTTCTTTATGTAGCTGGGCTTTTTCTTCATCGGACTTTACTTGGAGAGAAAGCTTCTCTCGTTTTGTAGTACTGCGTTTCTCTTCAAGGAATCCTTATACTTGTGCTAAATCCTGGGTGGCTTGTGCTGTCTCCTCCTATGCTCGTCAAAGGCAAGCTTTGACTGTATCAGCGACCCGGTGGAGTTGAGATGGCTCATATCCCAGTTTTGGTGTTTTCGATGGCAGAGGCACAGTGGAAATTGCATGGGTGAACTATAGTGCCTACTGCACTCCTTGAAGTTCAACCTTGATCCGATTGAACGCCTCCTCCTGCTTATCTTCTTGCTTCTCTGCTATCTCCAATGAAGCATCGTTCAGTGCTGTGACGATGAATTCGAAGTCATCTGAGGTGAGGGTAGTCTCAATGGTCCTGGTTGCTTTTGATTTCTTCCTTGAAGAAGGTTTCGGAGGGGAAACCTTCCTTTTCTTCGAGGGGTCCTCCTCGTCTCTAGGTGGTGTAACCTCACCTTTCTTCTGTTCAACTTCTGCGCCATCTATCTCTCTGCCATATCCTCCTTGATCTGCTTGAGATGGAAGCGGTCTTCACAGATGCATTGCCTAAATCATGGAACTCTTCAATCTTCTTTATGTTGCTAGGTCCAGGTGTATCATGCACTACTTCTGGACTGTCTAAGTCAAACATTTTCGTAGGGTTTGTTGGAATGAGGAGGTCCATTGACCAGTCCTTGGTGATCTCCTCCAAGTCCTCCTCCGTTAGCTTGTAGTAAGACTACAACTGTTCCTTGTGTTCGTCAACTGGCACTATGATATAGATGAAATGGCAGTCTGCACTGAACTTCATTAAAGGTCTGAAATGGTGGAGAGTGTTCAGGGTTATACGCGGCTCAGACTGGATGGTTGTCTTCAATTGGTTGTAATAAGTGTGGAAGATGACATTTGATTTCCATTGCTTGTTCATGTCGCTAGATTACCATATCGTACTGAACTTCGCGGCCAGAGGTTCAAAGGGCTCGATGTCCGGGAAGGTCGCACCTTCTGGTATCTCCCATGCGACGAAAGAGATCAATATAAGAAGCCAGCTGAAGTGGAATTCATATCCCTGATATTGCGCTTCCTTGCATTCCAGTTCCAACTAGTTCATGAGGTACTTCTCCCAATTCATTTGTAGGCCCTCCGCGCACTTCCCTACGAGGTTGACTACAAATCTAGTCACTTGGGTGGGTCGGTTCTTGCGAACTAAATTTCCTGTGATCAATTGATAGGCAAGGCGCACTGCGCCACTCTGGATAGAGGCTNATGGAAGCGGTCTTCACAGATGCATTGCCTAAATCATGGAACTCTTCAATCTTCTTTATGTTGCTAGGTCCAGGTGTATCATGCACTACTTCTGGACTGTCTAAGTCAAACATTTTCGTAGGGTTTGTTGGAATGAGGAGGTCCATTGACCAGTCCTTGGTGATCTCCTCCAAGTCCTCCTCCGTTAGCTTGTAGTAAGACTACAACTGTTCCTTGTGTTCGTCAACTGGCACTATGATATAGATGAAATGGCAGTCTGCACTGAACTTCATTAAAGGTCTGAAATGGTGGAGAGTGTTCAGGGTTATACGCGGCTCAGACTGGATGGTTGTCTTCAATTGGTTGTAATAAGTGTGGAAGATGACATTTGATTTCCATTGCTTGTTCATGTCGCTAGATTACCATATCGTACTGAACTTCGCGGCCAGAGGTTCAAAGGGCTCGATGTCCGGGAAGGTCGCACCTTCTGGTATCTCCCATGCGACGAAAGAGATCAATATAAGAAGCCAGCTGAAGTGGAATTCATATCCCTGATATTGCGCTTCCTTGCATTCCAGTTCCAACTAGTTCATGAGGTACTTCTCCCAATTCATTTGTAGGCCCTCCGCGCACTTCCCTACGAGGTTGACTACAAATCTAGTCACTTGGGTGGGTCGGTTCTTGCGAACTAAATTTCCTGTGATCAATTGATAGGCAAGGCGCACTGCGCCACTCTGGATAGAGGCTACCTTATAACCTCGTGTTCACTTCTCAACATATCCATAGGTGTCTTTAATCTTCTTCGCAAGAGCGCGATCCATGGATTTTCCATGGTAGAAATCCTGTGGGTCATGGCCTTGCATGCTTATCCCTTTGATCCGATTGATCAACATTGGATCCAATGTGATGCGACGATTCAACCAAAAATATATGCCATGGTAGTAGGACAACAACAACTTGACACATGCGTTCACTTCTTGGTGTCTATTGAAGTGAGGAATCTTCATGACATTGAGCAGTGTGGATTGTGCGAGGTTCATGGTCCATGACTAGGGGATGATCTTCGAGTTATTTCCCTTGGTTCTGGTCAGATACTTGTGCAGGGTGAGCATGTTGTACACCTTCCTGTTGCTGAGGTTGAAGTCGCTAAACTTCAACACTGTGATCTTATCTTGGTCTGCGTGCACTACGCGTATCCATTTTGGGAGGTATGCAGTGACCAAAGCGTACTCAAATTCTCTGGGCACACTGTCACGATTGATCACACTTCTTAGAGGGGGTAGATAGGTGGCTAATATACTTGGGATTAACTTATCATTCGCGAGATCATCCCTATGCATAGTTCACTTTTAATCGACTGGCTGGGATGGACCGACTCGAGCAGTGGATGGAGAGGCCGACAATCCTCTCGTCAAAGATGCTTGTACACCTGTAGACACTCCTCTCTCCGACATGAATTTTTCAGTCATTAAGTCGAGGAGAACTTTCGTTACTGATTCTTTAAATGTGGTGAGCTCGTCGGACATACGCGCTCAAGATTAAAATTATCGGGGTCACGATGAACTTAGATACGACACTAGAACAAACAACAATAGCACAATGATCACTGTATACAATTCACTTAGTCTGCAGGCTCAAAATCTTAGTTAGCAAAAGTGTTCTCCGTGCATGGTGCGATGAGATAAATAGGTAACTTGACAACGGTTCACTTGCAACGGTTATGAGCCTCAGTTAACTCTTGTTCGATCTGTTATGGCATGGTCTAACGGTCTGATGACGAACCTTTATTGCCTTTCTGCCCGTTCAGAGCGTCGATCAAATGGTTATAATATCCCCAACGGCTATATTGCTTTGCCATGGAGAAGTGCCATGTGTCGCTATTATGATATCCCAACGAAGCTCTAATTCTGCAAATTTTCTATCTGCGAAGTTCCCTCTGGAACCTTCTGCAACTTAGCTCTCTTCTTACTTATCTTTCTAGAATTCTTTCCAGTGAGCTTCATCTCGGTAGTTCGTTTTCCATTCTGATTCTTATCTTCTGTGGTTTTAGTTACTTCACGCTGTTGAGATTCTCTCCTAGGACTCAGGGGTAACACCTCTTCTTTATTCGAGATAGGCACTTCAGTCTCTTGGGAGTCTTCTAATGTTCTTGCAGCTTTGACATCTGAGTTTCTAGTGTTAAATAGCTTCGATATGTTCTCCTATTCTTCAATCAAGTGTGCGATCCTCCTGGTCATGAAATATTTTAACTCCTGTTTCTTCTGCTCCAAGACTTCTTCTTCTTTCTTTCATCTGGCTTGATCGCTGTCAATCCAAGGTTTTCCTATTAACATGGTAAACGAGGCACGGTCTTCAACAAATTTAATAATCTCAAAATCTTCCTCTGTCGAAGTTCCATTGACGGTCATAGGTATATGAGCGAGCCTTCCACATAGGTTTACCAGTTTTCCTCTGAATAACCCTAGTCATCCTAATGAAGGAATCATAGCAGGCCTTCCTATAGATTCCCAAGTTCTCTCTGTCATTATATTCACCTGTGTTTATTCATATAGAACACAATCAATGTTGAAGTCTCCTATTCTTGCTTCAATGCATTCTTTTCCTTTGAAGATCTCTGATAATCTAACATGTCGGTGGTCATTCAAGGTTTCTCTCATTTGTAGCAATATTTTCTTTGATTCTTCCTGGGGTTCTGCTATAGCCTTAGTTTCTGGATCTGCCTTAAGGTTCTCTTGATTCATATTCATTCTTTCAAGCTTAGTAATCATTCTAGGGAAATCCAATACTTCATGGTCTAGATCTTTACAATAGAGGCAACTAGGTCTCCCACCAGGGCATTCTTTAGCAAGATGTCCCGATTTTCTGCAACTGTAATAGAGGGTTAATCCTCTCTTTCTTTTAAATGATCCCCAACCTCTTCTGTACCGCGCACTGGGATCATAGGAGCTAACCTGTAATAAATTATTTCTGGGATCTTGCATCCATTTGTTAGTCCAAACATTCTTTCTCTGCATAGGTATAACATATCTTTCACTATACTTATCAAATCTACTCATATCAAACCTTCTTTCAGCTATTAATGCCCTAGTTTTCAAACTAGGACAAATTTTATTAAACATACCTAGATCCATACTCTAGAAACAAAAAAATCCACTTATCTTACTTCTACAGAGCACACAACTTCCAGATCTAAAACTTTTAACTATTCTTACCTTTATCAGAGCACAGAGCTTGCAGATATTACCTCTTTTAATCAGAAATGATCACTTTTACCTTTCTTAGAGCACAAAGATTTCAGATCTTGTCTCTTTCCTTCAGATCTTACCTCTTTTCTTCAGATCAGGCTTCTTTCATTTAGCACAGAGCTTTATAATTCAAGTAGAATACTGCGCACTAGGGCACAGATCTATGCACAAAGCTTTCACAATCCCAGGTCCAATCTTTGTGCAAAGCTTCTTCTTCCTCAGTTTCCAACAATCACAGTTTCAGGTCCCGACAATGGAACCATTTGTTGGCACAAGGGCAGACCCAAGGTTCAATGCTACAAGCAGGGGTGGTTGCAAGACTCAGGTGTCTACAACCTTAGCTGGGACACAAATATGTGATTATAACACTTAATACAGCTCTTAGTACCGTCAGTCCCTCGATATGAAATCACTATTCACTTCGCTGATAAAACAAAGCTTCACAACATTCACACTAATCTACAATATTTAAGCACTTAACATATAAATGGATCAGAATGAGCATATCAAGCACTAATCATGACTATCTTGATCAGATCTAATATTCTCACATATCATAAGCACAAAGCAGAAGTAGATCTATCTAAACATATTAAATCACTTAGCAAATCACATGTGAACACATCAAGACAAAGCACAAAGCACATAAGACAATGTTTACGTGGTTCACCCCCACCCTAGGGTTATGTGAAAAAAATATTCTTCTTTATAGTCTTTAATCCATCGGTTACAAGAACAAAGCCTTCAAAACCCTTACTCCGCACAGGACAGAAGATTTGCGCAGCTCGCTAGATCCTTCTTCCATGCGTTACAACACTAAGCCCTCCACAATCTGCTACAAGGACTTGCACTTAGTGTAATATCCCTAAGGCCGAACCCAATTGCAAATGTAAATACAAATGTACATAAGTTGGTGACCAGATTTGATATCATTTTGGTATGCACATTTCATGGCGTAGTGCGCGCATGTACTGCGCAGTAAAATGAAGAAGTGTGGACATTCCATGATACCACACGCAACATCTTAAGTGCGCGCGATGTAGATGCCAGGGAGCCTTGTGTATTTGATATGTTTTATAGGCTGGTAAGCCGGTATTATAAGCTAGGATGCTTATTTTTTGATTAGGCCAGAGAGCCTAGATGTTAAAGACCAGTGCGCCTATTTTTGTACATATCTCATATTTAATATAAAATACATCGCTGCGTGCAGACCGACCACGATAAAAGAGATGGGGGACTAAAATCCACTAGTTAGGGAAAGGGAAGGGCCTAAGTTAAGGAATATTATATTAATATTTATTGAATCACAAAGTATGGATAATTATGTTATCCTAAGTTCTAAGTTGGGGCCAAGTGGGCCAAAGTAGATTCCAACATGAAAAGTGTCAAGTTGGGGGCATGCATACATATTGTTGGACTTAGTTCATTTCGGGGAACTCTCCATCATTTAGACCATCATCTTTCCCCTGATTCATCCATCACTGAGACATACAGTCAATCATCTAGGAGTATTGGCAGCCATTGAGCTATCATTTGTATCTTCACGACTTTACTTGAACCCGTATCTAGAGCCTTCTGTTGGGTAGATGTTATCTTGGGAGCGGGATTGAAGAAGCGAGTTGTCAGGCCCGTGGGATATTGAAGAGGCAGTTTTCAGGCCCGTGAGAAATTCTCTGGGTGAGATAATTGTTGGGGATTGATTTCCTGAAGGTGTTGAACTACAACTGTAGGGATCTGAGACTTCCTATACGGTCTGTTGTTGAATCCCTGGAAGGGAAGTGGGGCAGCCGAGGGATTGTTGAGTAAAGAAGAGGCACACTTACTTGGGCGGGACATGCATGTGGGGAATGAGGGACTGTAGGCTGTTAGTTGAGTCAGCACCTGAGACAAAGTCTTTCCTGTTGTTCATGAGCTGTTAGTTTAGTCCTAGCTCGGGGGTGACTCACTGTTGAGAGTGATGAACAGTGTGGTCTAAGGCTGGGAGGTTTGTGGAAGGCCTCCATGTAGTTGGTGAAATTCTCACAAAGATAAGTGTTAATTGTGTGATTAATTTACATGCTGCATTGTTATTCACGTGTTATTTTTATGGGTTTATCCTATGCGTGATTAGAGATGTTTGTATGCTTATGGGTATTGCATGTATATGCTGCCTGTATATGTTTACTGCTATTTCAGTGTGAATTCATGCATTTACATAGCGTATTTGTCTGTTCACGTTTTATATATATTAATCTTCCGCAAGAGTTCTGTGTGTGCATATGTTTTAATTGCGTGCAGTTAGAAAATTATATGAGACATAACTTAGTTAGGATGCTAAGTATGTTACAGTACGTTCCACACAGAGAATGAATGTGTTCTCCGGTGTAGCGTGGCCTGACATGAATGGTCGGGGATGTTACAAATTGGTATTTGAGCAAAGAAAGAGTGTTCATGAGTAGCATGGACTGGCCTTTTGAAGGCTGGGAATGTTACAAAGATGGTTTTAGGGCTAAGTAAAGTGTCTGAGGAGTGGCATGTCTTGGCTGGTGTGAGGCCGAGGATGTTACAAATTGGTATCAGAGCTTCAGTTTTCAACACTGAGCCTGAATGGACCGAGAAAGTTGAGTTGAATCAAAATGTCATAGAGGATTTATTTCGAAGTGGCCAAATTTCAGTTGTAGAGCGTCCATGGCAAAAAAGAAAAAAGAAAAAAAAAGTAACAACAACTGGGTGGAAATGGGGAAAAGCCCCAATTTCTGTGATTGAATTCATGAGAAAATGGAGGAATTCGGTCAAGTGATAAGATATTACAGAGTTAATATCTATCCTAGCAAATTCGAACCTAGAATTGGTCGAATTTGAAGTTACAGTGAAGCCATGATAGATGGAGCATAAAATGTTAGTGTGCAGGTGCGCACGGTAAATTATGGTGTCGCACAAAAGAATATGGTGTGCAGGTGCGTGCACTAAATTTGGCATTGTGTGGAGTGCACACACATAAAAAGGTGTGCATGGTGTACACACACACAATAAGGGCGCATAGGGTGTATGTAGAATTGGCAGAGCGCAAAGGAGTTTGGTTGGCGCACACACAATATGCGTATATGTTGTCGCATGATATTTTAGTATGGTACGCGCAGAGTATTGATGCACAGTGGGGGCATATTGAAATTTGGCATGGTGCAATGCATAGAGAAAAATTCATGTGGAATATTAGTGCGCGATAAAAAAAAACTACGTGCAATGGGTAATAATGCAAGAACCAAAACTGCTCGCGGTAGTTATTGGTGCACGACACAAAAGTGCGCACATGTTATTGGCGTGACAAAGAAGTGATACACAGTGGTTTTAAAAGTGCACGAAGCATGATTTAACTATGATTTTGTAGCACATGGAAACTACAAGAGCATAGATTGAAACTTGTGCGCACGAAGTTGTTTGAAGGGGGAAGAACAATAGAAACAGTGAAGGATAAATTATAAGACCCCGACTAGCTCCATGAAGCCATAACTTTCTGCTCAAGACTCGGAATTGAGCATGTGAGAAGGCATTGGAAAGGTATTGGACAATGGAATATAATTATCCACCCAGAAAATTGATTGGAATTCAATGTTTCAGGAAATCAGAAGAAAGGCTTCGGATAAATTATTCAACCAAAATGGTTCATATTTTTCATAAAATTGCCGAAACAGTCTGACAAGTTTTGTTGGCTTCACATTTTGCAGAGTTAACAACAAATAGATCATATCAAGATTAGTTTAGAGTCCAGAGTAATGGAAGAGGCACCAAGAAATTACAACTAGGAAGATGAAGTCAAAGGGATGGATTTCCATTTGAGCATGGAAGGAACAAACTCCAATGGACATGGTAAAGAAAGGGATGAAAACATAAATATGGTAGCGACCATTAAAAATTTACAGAAGGATGTTCAAAGCCATACATATGATAATGAAAGGCTTATGAGAGACAAGGAGAAACAAGATGACTTCAACATGAAGTTATTGGAGAGCTTTAACATGATAGAAAAGAGAATGGATAAGGAGAGTGGCTCGAGCAAATCGGGAAGTCATAAGTCTCACAATGAGAAAAGAAAAACAAGAAGTGTTAGCAGGCATCACCACCACTCCCCGAGGAATTCCAATAAGAGATCACACAACAACTCAAGTCCATCCCCTGTCAGAAAGTATGAGAGGTATGGGGTGGATGAACTGCAAGGAGAAATGAAAAAAATCAAACCTCCTACATTTGATGATGAGCACAAGAAGGATGAATATGAAGAGACATGGTTGCTGGGCATGAGAAATTATTTTCAATTGCATAATTATTCCTCTCATGCAGAGGGTAGAATTTCCATCTATCAACTCAAAGGAAAAACATCCATGTGGTGGGATCATCTTGTGCAGGTGCATCACATAAAAGAGAATAGTGTTACTTGGAGAAGATTCAAGAAGTATTTTGAGAAGAAATACTTGACTAA
>SNQJ01S0025725.1:6207-62964 GCA_010110895.2 Picea sitchensis
CCAAAACTCTTGTGGAAGGGAGTACAATCTGATCCATACCGGAGCGTGGGCGAAGTCCTCTTTCTCTGGACTAAATTTTTCTGTCCAAAATCTCAGAAAAAGGCCCGCCGAGTTATAGAAGTAAGGTCCCCCATCAAAGATCCTGTTGCGGTCTTCTAAGTTGTGGAAGATAACGGTGAAGAACCCTTTGGATCCCAATTGTAGGTCATAATGTCCTCTGGGCTTCCACCAGTACTGGATCCATTTGATTAAGTCTCTCTCAGAGGGCCATAGCCCGAGAAATTTTCCGACCAGAGCATTATCGCGCATGTACTGTTTTTGTTCTTCTATGCGTGGAGAGCATACCAGATATTTTGGGGCCTGGGGGGCCTGTGGGATGCATTTTCCGGGAATCCAAGGGGCCGTCGCTTTGGCTGGGGCCGTCCCCTTGTCTGGATCAATCTCCATATCGCGGTCTTTGAAGGTTCCCTCCTCTAAGAGGGTCGCACGCAGATCAGGAGGGGTTTCAAACGAAGGTCTTTTCGTGCTCAGAGCAGCATCCTTGCCGTTGGTGACTTGGCTGTAGGTGGTGCTGGACGGCGTCCCATCCTTAAGGTTTGGGGGCCCCTGTGGGGCGGCCATTCTTTGAGCGCAGTTCAGAGCGGCTGAAGGTTACGAAACCCTAGTTGCAGAGCTTCCAGATATATAAAGTTCATCTTTAACCAAATTTTAATAATAAAATAATTGTAAATAATATTTATAAATCAAGCCATGATCTCAAAATGTATAAAAAATTTAAATGACATTTTCCATAACCTTTATATAATGCTTCATTATTTTAAAATGCACCTGGAACGTGAAATCTTTTATTAGTCCCTGCTTCACGGCAGCAGGGATTATTGTAAACGGTTTTCGTTTTTCAAATACTTTAGCACACAAATCGAATAATTTAATCCTAAGTTTTATTTCCATATTCCTTTAACACTTTTTCTTGGTCTACCAAATATTTACAACACTTTTGTTTAAACAATTAGAAATTTTGAGGCCTTATTTGGCCTCATATCTAGGCAATTTCATTTGAAACTTAAGGAATACGAGATATATTTGCATTGCATTTTGGAGATGTAGATTAATGCTAGCTCTTGAGGCTAGCATTAATTTAGAACATTAAATGCTTGTGCTTAGCCAAGGATTATCTCATCCCATGACTTTGCTTCATGCAAGACGTTGATGGACACAAATCGCCAAGTGTTTGAATATGTGTTTGAAAATCGCCAAGTGTTTGAATAGTTGTAAACCTAGCCAAATGTTTGAATGATTGTAAACTTGCCATTCTATAAATCATTAGCTTTGCTCAGGTTTAAGAGCTGGACATCCATGTTTTCCAGGCTAGTTTGCGAGCCAGGAATTTTCGATCGCCACTGATGGAAACATATCTGGAATAGTTTGTTCAGCCCGCTGGCTCGATTAGGTTGCTTTCCCTTATCCTCTCTTTCTCTTTGCTAGTGGTTGTGCTCAGTAAACTACGTGACCCTCCCCTTCCCTTCGTTGTTGGTGGTTCTTAATCCCGACAAGGTGATAGTTATGATTGATCATTATGGTATTCCTCGTTAAATCCTTTCGTATTGTGCATGTTCTATGCACTGTAACCTTTTTCTAGTCTGGCACAGCACTGTTTACCTATTTATGAATTTCCAGCTGATGTCATGTTTTCTATTGATGGATCTATAGGCTCTGAATCTCCAATTGAATCCGCGTATGGAACCAGGTCACCCACTAGGGATTCCCAATGAAAGCTTAAGCTTAAGTTTATTCTGTTAAGAATGCTCATTGCCAGCATATTATGGGCTTTGAAATGTAAGGAAACAGATGCCAACAACATAAGGAAACGTTGTGAAATGATGAAAACTTGGATTTCATGCTTGGACATGGCTATAATAGATGACAATCTCCTCTGTGATTATATAAACCATACTCTTGAAAACTGTTTCTTTTCACATTCCGCTGATAGAAGATATATATGATCGTACTCAAAAATTTATTGGGACGAATATGTCACGTTGTAATGGAAGATATTTTGGCATAGGAAATGGAAAAAGCCGAACAAGTAAGTTCTCATTATTCACTTTGCATGCATACATGTTGGGTAGAAAAATAAAATGTGCTTTTCTAGACTCTACTATCAACTGTTGTTTTGCAGGCTCAACAGGTGTAGAACGCAGTACTCCTTATGGGAATGAGGTATCTAAGCAGTGAGGAACATATAGAGAGACAATTCTCTTTTCAAAATGAGATGGAAGGACATCTGAGTCCCTCTGAGGTTGTTTCTAGGTCGGATTTGATTGTGAGTCTTAACATATTACATCTGCAACATCAAAGATGGTCCAATATTCACATTCATGTTTGAAGAAATGAATTGAAAACTGGTCCACCCACCCTTTCTTTGCTTGCCCTCCATCTTCGCTTATTGTCCATGCCATTTCCTCCAAAGGAACTGCTACTAATAAAGGAGTCGACTTTCATTTTATTCTCACTAGGTCACCTCTTGATATCATCTTGCCTTGTGCCTCCACAGAATGAATGAAGTGTTTGTTGAAATCATAAATAAAATATGCTTGTCTAATATTATGTTATTGTGCTTTGATGGAAGACTAGATAATATAGCCATAAACATTTCAACATTTGAATTCATTAAATCATTACATACACTCATCAAAATATCCATAACTAAACCATTCGACATATTGTTGCTAATATAATTTGTCATGTGAAGCATACTAACAGAATCTTATTTGGGCATGAAAGAAACCTGTATTTCTAGAAAAGAAGATATGTACAAAAGGATCATGCCATCATTTTTATAATTGATCATGTGAAGCATACTAACAGAATCTTATTTTCCCATGGAAGAGACGTGTACTTCTAGAAAAGAAGATATGCACAAAAGCAATCATACCATCATTGTTTTGGGCAACACAAATATAGAGCAATGTCAACAATCACTGAAAACAAATTGTAAAGAGTCCATTACCATTACAAATTGAATTCTTAAACATCCATAACAAATCAGTCATCAATTTAGTTACAATTCTCTACCCATCACATGCACAAAGTACCAGCATTGAGTGCCAAGATTGCATGGATACATGCCTGGATCGAGTACCAGCATATCGAGAGTGTAATGGAAATTGTGATATTAATCCATATGGGTGGTCCGTCCTTACCCATAATCATGTTTTTGGTTTCCATCTGAATACGTCTTCCTCTTTTTACCTGTTATCATACTTATGTTGACATGTCTTTGTCCCCAGGGCCTTGAAAACTCACCTTGTAAAATCTTAATGGCTACATTACATTGGATAAGCTGATTGTTGAAACCTTGTTCATGGCTCCCACGCGGTCCAAATTTTTTCCTAGAAGTAAACTACAATGGCAATTGAATCGACCCATTGCAAAACCATGTCATTTGGTCAGCCTAGGATTGAAACTCAGTCATGATGGATGCACACATGGAATCCCTGCAAATAACATGCGAGCATGGTAACCAAGTGGAGACCATTCCATCTAATGGAATGCACATGGCATGAGTTAAATGAATCACGTTATATAAAGTAATTTCAAGTGTCACTGACATCTATCTTATCCACCGGTTTAAATGATATCATGGCGCACACTAGCTACCATTGCGTATAAGGACCCCCACCAACATGGTTGTTACGTATTGCTATCCTTTCCATTAACTACCCTCTCTTTTAACCGATTTAACCTAGTTCTTCCGTTGGTACCTCTTCGCCATCCATCGCATCAGGTCCTTCCTAAAAACTTTGTGGTTGTGATCACACGACTCTCATAGTTGCTTTAACTCCTCGACATTGTCTAGAAAAGTGTCACGATATGTTATACGATCTTTGAAATACTGAGACTGTGAAAGCTTCAGATTCAACTCTCTTTGCAAAAGGGTATTGGGGACTTGTTCTCCCTTGCAAACAGTCGCTCCCCACATCAAGGCCAGATTCCCAGAATTAAAATTCTGCCCACTCAACAGAAATTCCACCACAATATTATTCTTTTGCCCCTCTGGAAGAAACGAGCGAAGATCACATCTCTCGGTGGGAGTAATATGCTCTCTCCATGCCTCCATCGTTAGAACATCTTTCAAGTTCTCCAAACCAAATAGATCGTCAGGTAAAACCGCGGTTTCAGCTATCTCAGGCTCCTTTATCTTGAAATTATTGCTCAGACATTGTTTGGTGATACCAATCACAATTTCCTTTTGAGATTTGCATAACAATTAATGGCAATTTAAATACAAAAAATTGGAATTTGGCAGAATCCTAAAGAAAGCAGGTATGAACCTCGCATACCCGTTTTTTCTAGTCTTCTTTTTCTTGTAATTTGCTCATAAGTTATCGCGATGATGTTCGCAGTAGCTGCTATCCTCTGCTTGGCGCTTAGAACAACGCCAACTTTTTCTACCGGACCGTCTGCATCACAACTCTTCAGGCAAATCGCATTCGACCTTCGTTTTCTTCATCATGATTATGGTGATATCAACCAAAATTAGGTTATTTACAGAGCCGTGGCCTTTGTGGAGGCAATGTCGTAGAGCTGCGATAATGTTGAAGAAATATAACCTATAAATCTGATTCTTACCATCTCCCTTAAGATATACACTAGCCCATCCAAATGATTTTACATGATTTTACAGTCTTTCCATTGTAGTCGGTTTTTTTTATAATTTTTTAATAATTTGTGCTCCATCTTACGTTCCAATCCAAATATTTTTTGCTTTTTACATTCCAATCTAGACAACGATAAAGTAAAGTGATTCGTAACACATACTTGCCTTAAAACTGGTCTACTAATATTGGAGCAGCAAGTCCCTGACTTTACGGAAGCGATATTTCTGCCTCCTTAGCAGGAAGCGATATTTCTACCTCCTTAGCAGGGACTTGTTGCTCCGCAACTACCCTTGTTAAACCTTTGTTTGAGTTAAACTGTTTGGATCCAGTGAATACTCACGACTTGGTAATAAGTGTTTACAAATATTTAATTATAATCTCTACTATAACATCCAAGAACAATTATAATCGTTGAAAATCATTAATGTGTTATGAGTATATTCTCTATTAAGCAAGTTATATTTAATAAAATTCTTGATAGTTATGGGATATAAATTTTAGAAATTTTCTTTATAATTCTTAAGAAATTAAAGGATATTAAAATAAAGAATGAAATTTATTATAACTAGTATGAAGTATACAATAATGATTAAATAAAAACATGTAAGTTTGAATGTATCTCATTTGTTACTTATACATATACATTTACAGTAAATGATAGAATTGATATAGTCAATAATTATGCTAATTTATGTTAATAAATGTGGAAATAAAATTTTCAAAACCAAGAAAATACTCACGATATCTCACCATCTCACTACTCATTATTGTAGATTGTTTACAGGGTTCTAAATTTTCAAGAACTAATTAAGATGCCTCTTGATTTCTCTTCTTTGACAAGAGTGTTTATGAGATTCATTTTTTTTTTTTTTCATTTGAGTAATGAAATTCTGGAAAAGTAGTGAAAAAGATTACCATTCATTTTATCATGAAAAGTAAAGTGTTCATAAATTTTTTTTAAAAAAAAAAGAAGAGAATAGTTTACTAGTTTCTCTTGTTATCAGTTTTGTGATGCCTAGATGGATCAATTTAGTTTTGAAAGCAGATTTCTAGAGATAGAGGAGGGTGAAGCCCATGTTTATGGTCGATACAATGAAAGGATTGTAAAACTAGCTCATCCTGTGAAGAACGGAGAAGAATTAAACTTTGGCAATGCTTGGCGAAACTTCCTTAAATTTGTTTTCATTAAATTGTTTTAATATGTTGTAGACTGGTATAAAAAATAAAAAAAAATTGTTAATGGGAACGAATTAGAATTTAATTTTCAATTAATATATATTATCAAACC
The DNA here is from genome assembly GCA_010110895.2 of Picea sitchensis. Classification (NCBI taxonomy): domain Eukaryota; kingdom Viridiplantae; phylum Streptophyta; class Pinopsida; order Pinales; family Pinaceae; genus Picea; species Picea sitchensis. Next base: position 12,157 of record SNQJ01S0025725.1, read on the forward strand.
TCTTTTCAATGCCTCTTTCGCAACGTTTCAACGTTGATGTGCTAATCAATGGCCATATGGTCATCATTAGAAGATGGGTGTGAAAACATTTCATTTCAATACATAGAGAACGAATGTGTGGCCTTCATGTTATACCAACGAGTGGAGTCATATCTCTATGACTAACTTCCAGATTTCGTATCCTCGACATCAACAGGATTGTTCAGCGTCGGTCAGGGTTCGATTCCTGCCACTGCCATTTTTGTCCCTCTCGTCTCAAATTCCATGTATCCATCCTTCTATTTCGTGGGATTGAATGACATAAGTGTCGGAGGCGAGAGGCTCTTGATTCCTCCTGCTGTTCTTGGAAGAGGAGGCACGATTGTTGACTCTGGAACCGTCATAACTCAGCTTGTCCCACAGACATATAATGCCTTGAAAACTTCGTTCAGGAGCAAGACCCAGAATCTTTCGAGCGCAAAGCCTTTTTCGATCCTGGACACCTGCTACGACCTGTTTAGCTACAACCAGGTCATGATTCTGACTATAATTGTCCACTTCCAGAACAACGTGGATGTGGCTATGAGCATCGTCGATTTTTTTTTACCATTCATTGTGATGAATCTCAGGTGTGCCTGGCATTCACATCGACGTCCCAATCTATTATTAATAACATTATCGGGAACTTCCAACAATAGCGAATGTGAGTTTCTTTTGACACGGGAGCTAGAAGAATCGCCTTTGCTCCTAGATCCTGAGCTACATAGCACTGCTCCCATTCAACTAAAATAACTTGCATGAAGTTAGTTCTTTTGTTAAACTAGAAGGAACAACTTACTGATAAAGTTAAATTAATTTTACATCAAAACAATAGACACAAAAACAAACCTAGACTAATTATATGTTTTTGATCCATGGATGCAGTAGAGGAGAACAGGATTTCAAGCCCAAATGGCTCCCTAAATTCCTGATTCTATTCGTGAATTTACCAAGTGTTGGAGAACTCCTGTCAAGCTGAAGAATATGAAGCGGTCTATTGCCATCGCTAAGAAAATTTTCAGAGCTCACCCCCTTTCAAATCTTCAACTACAATACCTTGGGTGTCGTCAGTTCATACCAGGCAAGTCACTCTAAGGCCCATCCTCAAGTTAATTCTTTGGAATTTCACAGTATTCTTCTAGAAAGAGTTGCAAATTTTCTCCCCTTTCCGCATCTTTGGTAATCCTCTGTAAAACTCACCATGCCTTGAGCTCTCAAGGCCACAACTCCTAAGGCCACCTCAAGACCTTGATTTATTGATGAATTTTCCCATGTCACCACCTGTGAGCTTACCTCTTCCACTCATCACATGTGAGCTTACCTCTTCCACCCATCACCAATTGATTGAGGCCTCATACTGCGACTCTCTTTTAACAACAACAATAACAACATGTGTAGTTGGATTCCTTCATGGAGCTTCTTTCTTCAGAAATATCAGTGGCTACCCTATCCTAATTACTGCTATAGGTTTGGAGGTGGTTGTAGGACCTTGCAGGGACGGTGGGAAGACTCAAAAAAAAGAAGAAATGAAGTAGGAGAATGATCAACCAGTGCATGCTGGTGAAGTTCCTGCATGGCTGGAAGGTAACGACTTGCATGGCTGGAAGGTGGACAGTTAAAAGAACGGTGTTGCAGTGACAAGCTATCGAGTGCTCTGGTATCCTCAGAGCAATCAATATTATGCTCTAATTCTCTGATAGGCTCATATATCCATGGTTATGCGCAGTGTCAGAGAACACTATGAGCCTTCAAACTAGTGAATTACAAATACCAAAACAATTGTTTTTTAAATTAATTTTTCTATTTTGACAAATATCTAAAAAAAATAACTCACCACCAGGAATATTAAGTCTAATCACTTCCATATAAATGAATAAAAAAATTACAATATAAATTTGTATAAAAAATCTTCTTCTTTTTTTTTTATAAAAAAAGAAAATAAAAATTGTTAAACAACTTAGATGATAGTTATAAAAACAGTTCCAAAACACACCAATTAATATTCTAAAACACATGAAGTGGAAGCTATAATCCCTATCCAGAGGCAAGGACTAATAAAAAAATGCCCCTAGATATATGGCAATCAAATGTTGTTGCCAAAAAAGATGTTCAAAGTTAAATTGTTGAAAAATGTTGTTGCCAAAAAAGATGTTCAAAGTTAAATTGTTGAAAAAGTAAAGTCGTGGATAACTTAAAGCATGGGGTGTGAAAATCGTGACACTCCAGTTCAACTTATTTTTCAATTTTATTTTCATATAATATCCTTCTCAACATTAAGGTTGTTAAGCTTAAAGATAATGGATCTCATTAAGGTTGTTAAGCTTAAAGATAATGGATCTTTAACTAGCAATTATTTTTGAAGTTACAAAAAGTACGGTGTTATAATGGGAACATGTTGAGTATGTTTTTGTTTTAAATGAAGGTATGATATATGATATTTAATGATGTGAAAATGCTCTTTTTATTAATATAAAATATTAATTTAACATTTCCTAAGTTGTTTTGGAGGTTGTTTTAGAGTTATTGTAGTATTCTACCATAATCACTTTTAAAATTTAATTTTAAAAGGTAAGAAATAAAAAATGAAAAAGAAAATCAAAATATAAATTAGAAATAAAAATATTGATGTGTTACATTTTAGAGTTGTTTTGGTAAATGTTAAAAAAAAAGAAAAAATGCAACAATTGATTCAACTTGTTAAGTTACAATTTCTATTAAGGATCTATTGAAAGAGAAAACGAGTCAGTTGTTGTTGATTTGATTATAGAACTAAAAGCAACCATTTATGATTGCCTATCTATACCAAGTAAATGAATTTCCTGTATTACATGTGTAGTTGTGTCTGATCACTCCATTGCATTTAAGCACTGGGGAAGAAGTATCATCATTTTAATTTTCCAACTCATCAACAACGATGTAACAACAACAATGTAGACCTCTACCATTTCCAGTTTAGGGGAGTGGAATATGGATCTGTGGTTGCAACTGACACTTTATTTTGGGCGCCAATAACTATGAACGAGAGGATGGGTGTGCAGGTCAAACAATAGGTAGAAAGGAACTATTTCAAATATACCATGTTGTCTAATGGATTAGACAATGATAAGCAAACAACAAAAACAACTGAGAAACATAAGATTTGGAGAGGGGAATGCCTTATGGCGTAACAAGAACAATTTAAAGGACCATGGTATCTATAACATCAACGTTTTAATCCCTAATTTCTACGATAAATGTATATCAAAAATCAATATCCACGAATGAGGTATTTGCGAGATCGAAGGCAATGATGAAGTCTCCATGTAGTTGTAAACTTTGATAGTGAATGGTGAGGCCGCGGTAGAAACCACTAAAGGATCTGCAATCATGTGCCTTGTTAAAATATGGATTAATTGTGTGTCAAAAGTGCAATAATATAAGATGCGAAGTTGTCCTGGTTCATGGAAACTTTCATCGGGCTAACTTGTCAGTATTTGGCCATGTGTAATGTGTATTATATGGAAATGAGTTTTGGTACTCTATGTTGATTGAAGGATATATTGTGTCGAGCAACTAGCTTTTGATGCTAAAAGCAAGATTTGCAACTTGGAAGAGGGACACAGTGAGTTTATGGGTGCAATCCAGATATGGCAAGGCACATAATATTGTGGTTGGTTTTAATGCTTAGCAATGCAAAGGAGAGTTGTCTTATTTTTCAACTCAACCCTGCTAATTTGCACCTCGTAGCTCCTCAAGATGAACACACAAATCATTTTATCCATATTCTCTGGCTTGCAATGGTGACACCAATTTTCAATATCAATCTACTATCATGAATGTGATGACCACCTTCCTTCTTAAATGTTTTCAAGTAAGAAAAATTGGCACATATTATTTCAACATTATAATTACAAGAAATACCATTGCAATGGAAATACATCCATCTTTGCAACCCAATGCACAACTTGAATTCCAATAACAATCTAGTGAAAGAGAAGAGATTTATTGCCAATTCCTTTGGAGGTATTAAACCTGTGAATTTCTTGTGAAGCAATTCCACAAATCTTAAATTTCGATGACAAAATTGGCTCTACACATAGGAAATGACATTTATAGGTTTAGTGAATAAGCTATTCATGTACCCAAATGACCCATTTTGATACCAAAAACTCGATAAGGATTCATGAGAAATACTAGGCACAATCATAATTCCCCCAAGATTAAAGTTTCGTTCATGATTGACTGATACTCTAAGAAAATTTACCTAATTTTAAATCAACCTAAATCATTAAAAACTTGAAATCAAAACTCTAAATCCCTATATAACTAGATTTGAACAACCAAAGAGAAATGGACTTCATAATTAGATGGTTTTTAAACTTTAATCAACAAAAATTGAAAGTAGAAAGGAATATTAATAAAATTTTGATATCCAGAATATCGCATGATCCCAAACAAGAAAAGTAGAAAGGAATATTAATACAATTTTGATGTCTAGAATGTTACATGATCGCAAAGCTACTCCCAAACGCCAAAACTATTATTTATGAATAGTTTAGAAATGAATAATAATAATAATAATAATAATTTTGATATCCAATGTATCTCCATGGCCATATAATAAAAACTGACAAATTGATAATAATAAACTATCGTGTCTGTAAGCAGCTCACATCAATCATGTGGAATTATAACTTATAACAAATTTCCTATTGGATTTGGAAAAACATTTCAATATAAAAATGGTTGAGTTTGTTCACATTTTAATTTAGTCATTTTTTATACACTCAATATTTTTGTTATCTTGCTAGGTGGTTCTTTATGAACATTCCATTTAAATGATGTATGCTTAAGTGGCAATATTTTTTGATGTATGATATGTATAATTTTCATGGTTTTTTCAATTTTGTTTTTAACTTTACAGTGGTCGATAATATAGTTACGATTTTTTAAAAATATTTTAATTATGTACATATTTTTTTCTAAGGAACATCTCGTGGAGAAACTCTTAGGCACTTTTTTGTACTCATAGATAATACTCAATGCAAACTTGTCAGTGTTGATTAGAATGCATGACTCAATAGGGACATTGAGTAAAATACACAATAGAGGCAACTAATATGAGAAATCAACCCTGCAACCTCCGACATAAAATTCAAAGAACTAAACCACTCAATCTAGCCTAGTGGGTTTAATTATATACATATATTGTATATTTAATAGTCAAAAGAAACATTTTAAAAATTACAATAATTTGAATTTTTTTATTTTAGGTATAATTTAGAAAATTTAAACACTTCAATTTTCTTGCATTATTCTTATCGATATAATGTTTAATCGGTTGTTAGAGTATATGGTTGCTTCTCCGACATCAACTTCCACCACATTCCTAGATCACACAACAGGGAAGCGAACGCTCTCTCTAAGAGGGCCCTAAATGATGTGGTAGGGAGACTCTCGGTCTTCCACTGTGATAGTGGGATAGAGAGTCCCATTTCCTCCATCAATATTTTTGAACGATGACGGTTGTCCCTCATTTGTTGTAGATTTGCGGACAACCATTGGAAAGATTGATAACTTGAGTCTCGCTCCAGCTTTTCTTCCAGCACTGTTCGCCTAATCTACTTCCCAGCTTTGTTGTCTTTGATTATATTGGTCCCAAATGCTAGAGCGTTTTTGACATCACTTCATACTCACTGCAATCTCTCTGTAAACGAATTTATACACTTTATAAATTTGAGAAAAAAATTTCTTGAAAAAAAAAAGAGTATATGCTTGCTTGAATTTCTTTTTAATTAGTTGTTGAGGCGATTATGCTTCCTCGACCTTCTTTTTCCTACCCTGTATATCCTTATATGTAAATAAATAAATAAATACCAATGACGTTTTGATGTTNAGATTTGCGGACAACCATTGGAAAGATTGATAACTTGAGTCTCGCTCCAGCTTTTCTTCCAGCACTGTTCGCCTAGTCTACTTCCCAACTTTGTTGTCTTTGATTGTATTGGTCCCAAATGCTAGAGCGTTTTTGACATCACTTCATACTCACTGCAATCTCTCTGTAAACGAATTTATACACTTTATAAATTTGAGAAAAAAATTTCTTGAAAAAAAAGAGAGTATATGCTTGCTTGAATTTCTTTTTAATTAGTTGTTGAGGCGATTATGCTTCCTCGACCTTCTTTTTCCTACCCTGTATATCCTTATATGTAAATAAATAAATAAATACCAATGACGTTTTGATGTTAACATGTATACATTATTTACTAAACATAACATCATGTTGACAAAAATATGGAGATCTTAGTTTGTGATAGGTCAAGATTATGACACATGGCATCTACAAAGTAATGTCACATGGCATCTACAAACATCAAAATTTAAGATATACAACCTAACAAATGTACAAATTCAAAATAATCACCAAACAATAATAACATAAAAATTCGTTCTCTTTTATGTAGGTTTTTCATCTTCTTTTAAGTTATGAGCTTTCCTTGTATCGTTTTCATGTATTCATTACGAAGTCATGTACCAAATTCAACTTTAGCTTTTTAATGAACATTAATATCTAAATTAAATTTTAATATTAATAATTATGAATGTGACATAGTGGGTATATAAAGCATGGTATTTTTAAAATAAAATTACATCAAATTTTATAATACACATGTAAATAAAAAAACACAAATTTTCAAAATAGTCATTAACTTATGGTTCGACACATTTGTAAAAATATAAAATTTCCACTTTAATCATTTCTATATCTTCAATTATCTTAGATAAAATAAAATTTCGACTTTCAATCATTTATATATCATCAATCACCTTATATAACGTGAGTGGGCCTAATGGTTAAGAACATGTATTCTCTCCTTGGAGGTCACGGATTCAAATCCAAAAGGGGTAGGATATGTATACCTCCGTAAACTTTAGCAATCAAATCGTTGCGCGGAGAGGRTCCCTTGTCCCACAAAAAAAAAAAATCCCATACACCAATTTAATATTTAACTTAACCATAACCTTAAAAATAGATTATTATTATACATAAACAATTTACACTTTACTATATCACTCCCAATAAAAATTAATGTTATACATGATACTTTAAATTACCATATTTGTTAAAGTTTCAAAATTTTAAATTTCCAATAAACTTTTCAAAATTCCAATTCCAAGTTTGTCATTTTTAAAATAGGCCCATTAAATCAACTCTTCATAATATTAAGATCCCGTCACATGTAATCTTTGAAAAAAATATTTTATTATCTTTCAAGATCCCGTCACATGTAATCTTTGAAAAAATATTTTATTATCTTTCAAGATCCCGTCACATGTAATCTTTGAAAAAATATTTTATCATTTTTCTTTCTCACGAATGGTGAATGATACCATATTTACATATATTGACGCATGAGTAAAGAAAGTCTCATAAAATATCTACCATGTGCCAAAATAAAATTTATGTACCAGTTTTAGATTTCGACGAAGATTGATGTGATTGCTTTTTATTTTCCCGAGAGAAATTGTCTCAAATTTATAAGTGATATAAATTCATTTACAAATCACCGAAATCAAACCATTGCCAGCTCCGTTCCAAATCCAGATCGGACAGGGTCTTACAAGTAAATTCTATACTGCCAGGGAACAAAGGGAGGGCAAGTAAAACATGAACAGTTATCACAGAACAATAACACCCGACTCCTCTCAAGCTCAGACAGCGAACCAATGGCAGATCTATCACCTCATCAAAGGAAGACTGCCTCTGTCACCACACGAACATGCATAAACCGAAACAGTAACCAATGCTCCCTGTGCTTATCTCAAGTAAGGCGAATTAGGCTTTAGAGTTCAAAGAGATTGAAGGAGGAAGTCGGACTTCCAACTCTCTGTCACAGTGAAAGATAGAAAGTCTGTCGATCACTTGTTTTAGAGCTCGCTTAGAAAGTGCATCTGCCTCTGAATTGAAAGATCTGGGAAGATGACGGAGGGTGATATCGGAGAAGGAGAGAGCCAGCTGTTGCATTTTTTGTTTCCATCCTTCCACATGTATGGATTGAAGACTACTCTTACAGTTGATCCAGTCAATGATTACTTTCGAGTCTCCTATGACAAGTAGATGATTTAGGGACCAACAGGAAGCAATCATAAGTGTAGCCCATAAGCCCAATAGCTCGGCTTTGGTGTTAGAGCCCCTACCACAATTTAGAAACCACTTAGTCGTCCGTTCCGGGTGGGATTTGAAAGTGCCTCCAGCACCACAACAAGAACCAGAGGACAGAGCCGCTCCATCAAAAAATGCCACCGAGTAACCTTCAGGCAGGAAAGTATCCACCGCTTTTAAAGGGAGTGTCTTGATGGTAGTTTGCTTCCATTGAAAGGAGGCGAGCGTTCTGTAAAAGACCGCCTGAAGGGAAGGGGAGGCGTCCTCGAAAAGGACCCTGTTACGCTCAATCCAAATTTGCCAGCTTACAAAGACAGCCAGCGAAGGTGGCGCAGCTTGGCCAGAGAACCAGGAGAAGAAACACTCAGTAAAGGTGGCGCCGGTCCAGTGGAAGGGAAGGGTGAAATGCTGCAGAGTACGATTCCAAATAACTTGAGCAAAAATACAGTGAATGAGCAAGTGATGGATGTCCTCCGAGGCTCTGCGACAAAGCACACAAAAACCCGGGCCCTGCCAACCTTTTCTGCGAAGCATCTCCCAAGTAAGGAGTTTGTCGCTAGCACAAAGCCAAAAAAATAATTTAAGCTTTACTGGGAGCGACCAGGACCATAAGCGGTTGAGCCACGAAGGCTGTGCAACGATCTCTCTCTCCGACAGCAGAGCAACATAGACATTTTTGGCAACAACTTTGCCAGATCCGTCTCCCCCAGTCCAGGAAAGAGCATCACGAGCGTCAGAGAGTGAGAGGCCCGAGCATTTTAAGGCTGCCGTATATGAATCGAATTCCAGAGCTAAAGGCCCACTGAGAGCCAGCTCACTGCTATGTAGCCAATGATCCGGTAGGGGGAAGGCGTTGGTCTCCTTCTTCAGTTGCGCAAGGGAGGACAGATTAAGGGAAAGCAGGTGTGACCTAAGTTGTAAGGAGAGAATCGAATTTTCATCAAGGCCAATAAGTTTGTCTCTGCCAATTTTAATTTCATCGCCCGCTCGAGGATTCCAGCGGAGCCAGTGTAGAATAAAATTGTGAGGAGGAGACCAGCCCTTTCCAGAAGGGAGAGGCCCAGCGCTGAAATAAATGCAGCTTATGGAGCCAAAGGGTGAGGGGTTTGGCACCTAAATACTTGTCTTTGATAACACGATGCCAAATGTTGTCAATGGAAACCACTCTCCAGAATGAGCAAGCCAATAACGTCGTGTTGAAGATAGAGAGATTCTTAAGTCCCCATCCCCCTGCCCTTTTTGGCCTAGAGAGTGACTGCCAGCTGCAAAGGTGGAAACGTCGATTTCCTGCGAGATCATTCCAAAGGAAGTTGAAGGAGAGTCTATGGAGCAGAGTGATGATTTTGGCGGGGACTCGTTCGAGAAGCATCCAAAAAACTGCTAGACTTTGCAACACCGTCTTGACCAGGATAAGACGTCCCCCCAAGGACAACCATTTGTTGCACCAGAATCCTATCTTCCTTTCGAAGGAAGACACCAGCCAGGTCTAGTCAGATGCGGAGGAAGCTCCCGGTTTAAGGTGGAACCCCAGATACTTGAAACCTAAAGTTAAATCAGTGAAGGAGAAGGGGATGGCGCCTTTTAGAGGAGAGAGTTCGGACTCGGAAAGACCCCAAAAGTGGACCGTCGACTTCAAAGGATTAATGGACAGTCCAGATGCAGAACAGAAACGTTGTAGAATGTCCATGATCGCCTTCCATTCCGCAATATCGGCTTTGGAAATTAAAAGAATATCATCCACAAACATAAGGTGGATAATCCCGATGAGATTAGAGACCTTAATACCTGTGATACGGTGCTCGGCAAGGCTTTTTTGGAGAAGAAGGTTGAGCCCTTCCAAAACTAAGATAAAGAGGTAAGGCGATAGAGGGCATCCCTGACGGAGCCCCTTCTCGCTCTTGAAAAATCTGGACGCCTCCCCGTTGATCAGTACTGCAAAGTTGGCACTTGAGACGCAAGAAATAATCCAGTCTGTGAACTTAATTCCGAAGCTGACAGAGTGGAGGATAAGTCTTAGAAATTCCTAGTCAATACTGTCAAAAGCCTTCTTGAGGTCAAGTTTCATGACCAATGCCTTTTGTTTTTTTTGGATGATGCTATGAATGCACTCGTGGGCCACACCGATGGCATCTTGGATCCTTCTTCCCTTTAAAAACCCAAGTTGTTCAACTGGGAGACTCCTTTCCAAAACCAGCTTAATCTGATTGGCGATGACCTTGGAGATTAACTTGTAAACTAGATTGCAGAGGGAGATCGGTCTGAAGTCGTTGAAAGATGCAGGGGAGTCTTCTTTAGGGATTAAGACCAGGAAAGTAGAGTTTAAACTAGAAGAAATTTTACCTTTAACCCGTGCGTCCTCCACCATCAGAAGAAGGTTCAGGCCAACAAGATCAAAATAATGGGTGAAGAAATCGGTCGTCCAGCCATCAGGCCCTGGACTCCTTTCCTTTCTGAAGAGAAACAAAATATCCTTTATCTCTAGCAGAGTAACAGGCTTAAAAAGATCGGTGGCTTCAGGAGCAGATACCAAGTTTGAAAAAAGGCTGGCTGTAGAAACTTTTGCCGGCAAGTTGTGTCCACTGCTGGAAGATAAAAGATGTTCAAAGTAAGAGGCCGCTTCCCTTTTAAGAGCCTCCTGTCCACGGATGGTCCCATCAATTTCGTTTTCGATGGACCAGAATACCTTCTTATTCCTGTTGAGACTAGCAATTTTATGGAAATATTTAGTGTTTGAGTCTCCCCATTTGAGCCAGGTCGCACGACTACAGAGCCTCCAGCTCTTTTCGTCTTCCCGCAGAATAGCATTTCGATTTTCCTCCAAAGCTTTTAAAGAAGTCTCCTCATCCGTTGACAGTGCCGCAGAGGTAGATTTAGAGATGAGATGAGAGATCTCTAACTCCATCTTGTTCAGAGTGAAATCCTCCACCTCCTTCTTGTGTTTTTGCCAGTCTTTAGTGTGCGATTTTAGGACTTTCAACTTCCATACTAGTCTCAACTGTGGATTAGCTTCAGGTTGAAAACGTAGGTCTGACCAAACTGAGTGAACCAGGGCAGAGAAGTCTTGGAAGTCGGCCCAATGGTGATTGTATTTGAAGGGGAAAGGCTTGAATCTGTAGGGGAGGTTCAAAGTGAGAAGGATGGGTGCATGATCGGATATGAAGGGAAGAACAACTTGAGAGGTAGGATAGACGGTGGAGGAGAGGAGTTCCTCGGAGAGAAGGAAGCAGTCGAGCTGTCTGGCAATGGCTTCAGAGCCCCTTCTCCCATTTCACCAGGTAGGAGCGAGTTTGACTGGCACGATATCAATAAGATTAAAAGCCTTAAATAAGTCTCTGTAAAGGTTAATACCTGATCCAGACAGGGAGGGAGATCCCCAGTGTTCATCAGAAGAAAGGGTGAGATTAAGATCGCCTCCCAGAATGAGATTAGGGAGGGATAGAATTCCACTATCAGCGAGATGAGTCCAAAAAAGTGATCTATCAAGGCAGGGGCCGTAGACATTTAAGAACGCCAACTTCTGATCAGTAGCAAAGCAGCAACCAAAACACAGAATACCTCCACAGGTCAAAAAAGGCTTTAAGTCGTAAAGAGCCGGATCCCAGGCCACCAACATACCACCAGTGTTGTCGATTGAGCTTAAAGCCACTAAGACCCAAAGAGGGCGAAAAAGGTGCAGGAACGCTCTGGCAGAATGATCGACAGATAGTGTTTCTTGCAGAAAGATGACATCTGGATTTGTGTGATCCAGAAGTCTGCGGAAGGAAGCAGCCTTGAGGGTGCCCCCGATCCCTCGTATGTTCAGAGAGAGCATTATCATTACTTGGATCGTGCGATGACCTTCAATGCTCTAAGGGCCTTTCCGTCTTGTGTTTGGGTTCCAGGGACTGCAATATGCGTAACAACGCCATCTTTCTTTTTCCTCGCACTCCTTGTCTGTAAAGGAGAGAGCTCAACTCCGATACCCCTCGACCAAGTAAAAGATTTGTTGAGGGGTTCAGTACCGGTGGATGAAGACGTTCCCACTTCCGAGGAAGGCACTATGATCTCTTTACCTCGAAAGACTGGTAACCGAGTGGCCGGGTCCGGAACAAAATGAGATGGGGAAGAACTTAGCGCTGCCAAGAGTGTGTCCTCGTCCTCGACCGGTTGGTTGTAACCAGAAAGGGGAGCTGAAGGTTCGTCAAGGGCTACAGGAGAGGGGGAAGGAACGTCTTGGAGAATCGGTAACGGGGGAGGAGTAGATATCAAAGTAAAGCGAAGGGTACTGTCAGGAGAAAGAGCAGGGTGGGGAGACGAGGGAAACTCGACTGCAGTAGAGAGTGGCTTAATAAGGGAGGATGAATCAAGCCAGTCAAGACTATTAACAAAAAGCTTTTCAGGGTCAGTGAGAGTATTGTAGAGTGAGGGGCAAAGAAGGGCGAGCTTGTTTGTCAGGGAGTCAGGGTGGTCAGGGGAAGGCATTGAGGAAGGATCTGAAGGGACATCCAAGTAGGCTAGGGAAGGGTCGGTAGAAGGATAGGCTGGGGGATTTAAAAACAGGTCTTCGCTATCATCAGATGGATCGCTTATAGAATTACCAGGACACATTCGGCGGAGGTGACCGGTCTCACGACAACGGTTGCACCTGAACGAGATTCCAAAGTAGTCCAGTTTCTGAAGAAGCTTCTTCCCTCGCCAATCGATCTCAAGAGTTTCCGGTAGACCTGCAGAAAGATCCATCTCTACCAGGACCCTGCCTAGCATCCTCGAAGTGCCCAAGAGAGAAGGGGAGTCAAGGGAAATAAAATTCCCCAAGGAGTTGCCAATAGCTCTAAAGGCTTCCTCATTCCAGAAGTGGAGAGGAAGACCCGAGAGCAACACCCACAGATGACAATGCTGGAAGTAGTCGGAGTCCAGATTGAAAGCCATACACCATCGTTTGAGCATAAGGTTGCTGCCTCCATAGACCCAGAAGGAAGATAGGAGAAGCGAGGCGTCATCTGGAGATCTGCAGGTGAAACAGAGCCATCCTTTCTTGAGAAACAACACTTCCGGACAGTAGCCGAGGACCGGGAACCAATGGAGCTTTAACCAGTCCTCCAAAGGAGGAGCGTTCAAACTCTTGTAGGAAATGCGTCCAACCAGAGAGCAGGTAGACATTTTACATAGATTTTCAAGACCCACTCCGTTACCTAGCACTAACCGCCTAGATCTATTGTTAGCTCGCCACACCTTACTTCCAAAGGAGGCAGTTCGAAGGGAGGAGGACTGGGTTTTTGGGTCCGCCGGAAGGGTAGTGATGTTAGGAGCAGGGAGAGATTCGTTGAAAACCTGTGGAGCACTTGGAGGAGCTGACGGGAAAGGCGCACTAATTGAAGAAGGAGGACCTAAACAATCAGAGGACTCGGCGGGAGAGGGAACAATGTTTGAAATAAGCTTGGAGGGAAGAGTTAGCGAACTATGGACCAAGGAATCGATTTTGTCTATAAGTCCCTCCTGATTCCAAAAGAGATCATCTGYTGGGTGAGAGGGAAATCCGGGCTGAGGGTCCATTTTAAAACCTCTGGGGGACCACACCGRCCCACTGCACAATACAGAGCAATAGAAAGGAGTCTAAGAGCGCTGACAGAAAACAATACAGGTCAGAGGATCACTAGAAGGACCCARGATACCAATCCCTATCAGAGCTAAGAGACAAATAGGAAGATAGTGGCCGACAAAAAYGAAGACAAAGAACGAAGGAAAGCARGGACAAGATGTGTGTTTGACAATATAAGGATCTAGTGGGCACATATACATTTKATGTTACAACAATATGACTATGCATATTTGAGGTTATGTGTAAAAACATTAAAGTTGGTTAAATATTAATTAAATTTATTATTGAAAAAAACAACAACACTAGACTTATTATCGACATTTATTTCTCACTAAAGCAACAGTACTAATAGTTTTGAACATGTCATAAATACCATTGACTAAAGTAGCATTTTAAATATTCACCTTGATAAAAAAATGGGAGAGTAAACATAGTTTCTTCACACACAAACTGTTGTAAGAATATATTAACATTAAACATGATTACATATTTATACATCAAGATTTAGTTTAAGATAGACACATTATCTTAGCCATACTAAGAACTCGTTGAAAGAATATCTCAATCACACATTAAACTAGGAAATAACTAGTTGGAAATAATCTCTCATACCCAACTAGATCTAACAACCTCCTCAATCTTAGAAGCAAACAACACATATAGAGATGGTCTATTAACAAATCACAACTATATGATATGATGAGGAATCATACACTAATCAATAAGACAAGTAGGAGTTAATAACTACAATGCCCCCTCTTAATGAGTACTTCTCTTGATCTTTGTCAAGGAAGGTCTTTATCAACATCTCTAACCATTTCAAAATCTTGCAGGCTCCAAACTCTATCATATTGTCACCTACTCCTCCAAAAGGTATAGTCTCCCAATTGTGACCCAAGTTTCCCAACATCATTGGACACCATCATCACTTGCAATGTCTCATAACCTTGGTAAAGGTAAGATACCAAACTTCCAGATCGCGGATCTCCCCCGAACTATTGGATAGCAATCTCCACATGCATATCTCATAAGCCCAATGAGGTATAGTTTCTACGATCGTCCAACAACCCAGATTGTTTGAACAACGATCCATCTTGAGTTGAACTTGAACCTGAAATTCCCCCTCTAACTACGAAGATTCATCCTCTTTGAGATAAAAAAAAAATAGTGTTGTATTGTCATCATCATTTATCTCATAAACCATGGATAAGGCTAACATACTTGCACTAATTCAAGAATTATATGCTACTAATTAATATAGATACCCCCTCTTTCCTTGAAGTCTCTTGGTCCAAAAGAGTGACTTTTTGGGCACATTCCACCATTGTTGTCTTTTTCATTTCTTCATATTTTAGGATAGTCTCAGTTATTGCCTCCATCTTGGCATCTACTCGTATCTTCATTTGATCTTTACCACCATGAATAGAGTTTGCACCTTTTATGTTAATTCCCTCAAGAGATTTATAGACTTTTTATTGTCATCTCTGGTGCATCTTGTAATAGTCTAAGGTTTCACACTTCCTCTATCTTGTTCATGATATCATACTTGAGAGATTCCTCATAAACATTTTTTAACCACTCTTTGATTTGGTCTATTTATTGCTATATCTTCTTATCAAGCATTGCCAAGATATCATAATGTCTCTATAAATTTATCCACAATGTTTGGCATCCAAGTGCAAGAATTCTAATCCATCAATGTACTTGCATGATTCTATGATCAAAAGATCAATGATTGATGGTGTCTTTTCCTATGGGTCTCGATGTATATGCTTACTTACCTTACCTCTCCTTATTCATTATCCTCTTCTCTTCTCATCTCCACCTATTATGTTGATTCCACCAAACCCTCGATGTTCTATATGATTTGTTGTAAGGTTGTCATGACCTTAGTTACGATGTTGGATTCTTGTTGGGTAGGCTCAAAGGCTTCATATAGGTGAGGAAGAACTTTCATACCATGAAGCTTCTGTGTACACCTTTTCTTCTCTCTTTTGTGTATTTGTAGCTTACTTCCTTAATCTTTCAATTCCTACGGTGATTTCTTTTGCTTCCTTCTTCTATGTTTATCACATAATAGAATATCCCACCCACATTCATGGCATTCCTTTTCCTTCTCCAACACTCCCACTTGTTCTTTGAGTCGCAGGTATGGATTTGCAACTCTAATAGATATTCTCCCTGGCTTTGGTACCGATTGAATATCTCTATAATTTTCTTAGTAATAAACTTGACAAGGGAGGGCATATCCATCTTCCATAGATTTATAAAGTGTTACATGTGGACTGTGACTCCATTTTGGACTTCTTCTAGTGTAATCACCACTTGAGGTACCCTGAAATCTAGTCCCCCGTATTCTTGTACAATTGACTATGCGGTTGACTCTTTCCAACCTATTTGGGATCTGAACTCAAACCTGGAATTGATGATTTGTAAAGTTTCTAATGAGTTGTAGACTGCACCTAGTTGTGGCTAAGGTAGTGGCAATGCTAATGGAATATAAGCATATACTAAAGTGAGGGGGTGGTCACAAGTTGTAACTTCACCTCCATTTCTTCTAGGACATTAATCCAACCAAACTTTCATGTGAGGGACTTCAGCGTATCCTTTTCCAACTCCTTTATCATTGCCTCTTACACAATGGATTTCTTCCTTATCGAACCTGACATTAAGGATTTTTGTTGCACTCACCATGGTAGGGATGGTTTCTCCACTGGGACTTCTTCAATGGTCACCCTTATGTATATTTATTCCTACACATGATCCTCTCGAGATAAATTGATAAACCCAATTTTAGTAGGGAGAGGCACCTCTTCTCCTTCCTAAACTCCTTGTAGGGATCTACCAAACTCGACTCATTTTATTTCATTCATGGACCTTGGAATGTGAAACCACACCAAGATACTTGGGAAAGATTGGCGTAGTGTGATCAACATCAACAACTGTAATGATGGGAAAGAGAATGTCACTATGGTGGAGGCCAACATGAATCCTCCATCATTGGCTACCTTCCAGTATAGCACCTAGTGAATCTGTAAAAGTGAGGACTTGATTAAACCATTTTTGTGAAGTAGGTCATCTTTCTCTAGAGTAACAATGTTGATACCCCAAAAGAATACAATCCTTTTTTGTTACCAAGTCATAATCTTTCACATACACAATCAACATACCCTTACTTCTCCACATATTTGACTCATCTGACTCATTAGACTTTGAAGTGGTGTCCCCCTCCATGCCAAGCTAGGATTTCTTTCTCTCTCCATGTTCCATTTTTACACTTATTGTTGACATTGCTATCTTTCCTCCTTCTTTTGTTATTCCTCAATTTCCTAGGCCTATCTCTTAATGGCCAACTCAACATACTTAGGTGTTAATTGTTCGACAAAATAGGGTATTCCCACATAGGATGAACACCTTTAGTAACCACTCACAGAACTAGATCAAAGATCAATAAATTGATGTTTTATGTGGTTAAAACCCTCAAAGAGGGAAACAATCCATGGCCCCATCCAACGTGGTCACTCGAGGTAATATATTAATTCCAAAGAAAAAACATTTTACACGATATTTCCTCACAATCGATCATCAACAAATGACCCTCCATGCTCTTTAAATAGAGTTCATGGACCAATAAAGTGATAATCCAAGGATCAATGTAGTTGTTAAGATCGAGAGGAATATGATCCCTCAAATCACTCTATATCTAGAACATACTATGACCATCAGATTACATAACTACAAATGCATACTAAAGAAACACACTTTTACCTAAAGACGCATTAGACCAAATTGATCTTAACTAACTCCTAAGTGCCTAAATATACTAACATCCCCCTTAAGAACAACTTGGTATGGGATTGAAGGATTTACAAAGGTGACACAATATGAGAATGGAGGAGCCATTAGATCCTATCCGCCTTTAATGACAACTTCCTGAGCTCTTAACATAGATTGAAGTTTGGAAAACTTCGCTTCTATAAGAGACTTTTTGAAAATGTTTGCAACTTGACCTTCTATAGGGCATAAGATCAAATAAAATAACTCAATCATAATTGAGCTTTCCTATGAAGTGAATGTATAGCTCGATGTGTTTGTTGCACTGATATTGAACTAGATATTTGGTGAGCATTGTTGCACAAGAGGGTGGTTAGATGTTGTTGTTGGAAGCCAAACTATGAAAGGATCTATCAAATCCACAAGGATTCTTGAATTACATTAAACATTACTTGATACTCTGCTTATATGGAAGAAAGAGAAAGATTATGTTGTTTCTTACAAGCCCAAGTGTCAGTTCCATAACCAAGGCTGAAAACATAAATGGCAATAGACTTTCGATCATCAGGGTCGTCGGCCCAATCCAAATTAGTGAAACCAACCAACAAAGGAGTCCTCCATCAACTGTAATGTATCCCAAATTAAACTATACCTCAGACATATCGAAGTATCATTTTTATTGATTTTCAATGGATTTCATGGGGTGTTTGCATATACTAGGAAACAAGACCAACAACAAAAGAAACATCATGATGGGTATGAGTTAAATATAAGAGGCTACCAACTAACTGACGATACAAAGTGGCATCAACTTCGAGATAGTACAGGTGGTATAAAGTTTGACTCTATACTGGAAGGGATAGGGGGTTGGTTTAGAATCTTCCATGTGAAAGCAATGAAGTAGGTCACAAGCATACTTAGCTCGGGAAAGGGAAATACCTTCTTTAGTTTGTAAAACTTGGAGGCCAAGGAAATAATGCAAATATCCCAAGTCTGTTATTTCAAATTTCTTTTTGAGGTTCGATTTCACATGGATTGAAAGTTTAGGGTCACTACCAATGAGTTTAAGGTCATCAACATAAAGAAAACATATTATGATATGGATTCCTACTTTCTTGGTATAGACATTAGGGTCGTAATGATATCTAGAAAATCCGATGTCAAGAAGAAAACTGTTCATTTTAGCATACCAAGCTCAAGGAGCTTGCTTAAGACCATAAAGAGATTTCTTAAGGAGAAAAACAACATTGGAGTCATTCTAGACATAGCTAGGAGGTTTTTCCATGTAGATTTATTCTTGCAAATCCCTGTGCAAGAAGGAAAATTTAACATCCATTGATGAACCTCCCATTTATGTGAGGCAACAAGGGATAGAACAAGGCGGATGGAATTCATTTTGGCTACGGGGGAAAAGGTTTCATTGTTGTCAATGGATTCAACTTGAGAGAATACTTTAGAAACTAACGAATCCTTGTGGCTTTCAACACTTCCATCTTATGCATACATAGTTCTATACATGCATTTACATCTAACAAGTTTTCTTCCTTTTGGAAAAGGTACAAGATCCCAAGTATCATTTGCCATTAAGGAATGATATTCTTCATTCATTTTTGTGTCCCAATATGGATAAACAAGCTTCCAAAAATGTGTCTGGATCACGAGTCTTTGAAACTTGAGCCAAAAGAGAAAAGGATCATTGGAACTATGAACGTGTCTGACGTTGATCCAAAGGATCACCAATAATATCACTAATTGTTTCTTGCGTTGAACAGACCCATCTATGAAGTGATGGTGTTAGTGTAGGTTCATGTTCAATGAACTCGTCTAGAGGAAGATGAGCAATCAGAGGTGGATTTTCATCTTCATTGTCATTATCTGAAGAATAAACTAGAATATAACCAGAAGATGACACAAATTATGAATTAGGCTCACAAGCCAAGAGATTTTCATCAAAATAAACATCTCTTCTAATAATAATTTCATTGGAATGAGGTTGACTAAGTCAATAGCCTTTGACATGTTTATAATATCCAACAAAAATGCACTTCTCAATAGGTTGTAATGCTTTCCTTTTCTCATCCAGAACGTGAGCCCATGCTATACTACCAAATGCATGAAAGTGGCTTACATTTGACTTGATTTTAGTCCATGCTTCTTTTGGCGTTGTATTTTTAATGACTTTGTGGGAGTGCAATTTACTATGTAATTTGCACAATTGATGGATTCCTCCCAATAATGAAGACTTAATCCTTTAGATTGGATCATACAATTAGCCATTTTCTGTAATGTACAATTGTTTCTCTTGGAAACACCATTTTGTTGTGGTGTATATGGAACAAAATGTTGCATTTGAATGCTCTATGCAATGTAGTAACTTGTAAATTTATTGTTCACATATTCACATCCATTATTTGTTCTTAACATTTGAAGTTGTTGTCCATGTTGTTTTTCTACAAGGGGCTTGTAGGCCAAAAACATGTCAAAAAATTCACTCTTAAGTTTTAATAAGTAAACCCAAGTGTGTCTAGAGAAGTCATCTATGAAATTTAAGAAGTACTTGCACCTAGAGAAAGAAGGAGAAGAAATTAGACCGCACAAATCATTGTGAACAAGTTGTGAAGGGATCGAGGCATGCCGAGAGGCACATTTTTCAAAATTGTCCCGATGAAGTTTATTGAGGACACAACCAACACAAACACTATCTCTACAAGAAACGAGAGGAAGATCGGTCACCATACGTTGATTACATAGTTGCTAGAATGAGCAATAGTTTAGATGACCAAACTGCTCATGCCAAAGTTTGCTCAAGTCATTGCTATGAGAAACAAAAACTAATGGAAATGATGATGACCCAAAGTTGTTAAATTTATACAACCTGGTAATATCATCTACAAATCTAGTTGATAGGACATGCTTAGGATCCTTTAAATCATTGATTACAACTTGATGAGGTGAAAACTACACAATTTTACCTTCACCTGATTACACTGATAGAAGGTTGCAGAAAAGACTTGGAACACATAATACATCATTGAAATGACCATTATCTACCTGAACTTTTCCAAACCCTACAACAGTAAGATATCTATCATCACCAACAAATATTTTTTGTTGTTGTTACATCCATTTATAGTAGAAAAAATAGCCTTATCCTTAGCCATATGATAAGATGCTCCAGAATCAGTAAGCCAATCATCAAAAGAAGATGTAGATGTTGCATTGAAGGAGAAACCATAAGCAGAAAGTGCATATCCATGAGAAGAAGAGGTAGAAGAAGAAGAATCAAGATTGATGTTGTGCTTCCTCATTGTTGCTTCTAGGGCTTCCATTATTTAAAAACATTTAGACTCCAGATGACCAACTTGCTCACAAAATTTGCAATGCATCTTGATATTCTTACTTTTAGATTTTTCTCTTTTGTCACCATTTGAAGCAGAAACTGGCTAAGAGGGTTTGGGACCCTTGTTTTGCTCATTGTTGTGAGGATGTTGCTTTTTGGGATGCTTGGATTTATCTTTCTACTGGGCCACTAGGGATTTATTAGATGTACCTATAGTATTGATCACTCTGAGTTGCAAAAGTTTATCTTGTCCTCTAATAAGATAACCAAAAAAAGACTCAAGAATGGGAGCTTTGTAAGCACTCCCTAGAGCTTCTTTGGTGGTTTAAAAGGTAGATACAAAGACAAAATATGCACTACCAATCTTAACAAGAATATTATATATGCATCGATCATCCTTCATATATATTGTATAGTCTTTAATTATAAGTCTATGTGTTTTGAACTTAGATAAATAATCTTCAATGCAAGGAAAATCATTGGGACTTAAAGTCATTAGCTAATTTTTTATCTAGTCGGCTTGAATCACATTGTGTTTGCCAAACACAACTTCAAGCTTAGTCTAAGCTTCATTTGGGTCATCAATTCCTTGAAGGTGAAACCATAAATCAAGAGAGATGGACATTCCGATTAGTCCACATGCTTCATCATTCTTACTATCCCATTTGGATTTATTTTTGGCATAAATGGGGGCTTGTTTTGTTCCCAAGGTAATCCAGTACAATCATTTACTTCTTGGTACATCCTCCATATGGGATTTTCATGAGATGTAGTTGGTATTGGTAAGCAAAAGACCACTTGGAGAAACCATATTAAAATATGTAGATAATATGTACTCAAAATTTGAAACCGATGGTGTGGATAGAAAGCTCTAAAAAAAATAGTCTGTTTAAAAAAACCAACACTGAAAACAGACTTCAGATGTGAAAATTATGTCCTTTTTAAAAATGCAGAAATGATAACCAAAACACCACATGGCAGGTAGAAGTTGGCTCACGTGGTGATGGATGCATAATAAGGTGGTTGGGTAAAAAAAATTCTTCTCCTTCTAACTTTGAGTATAAGCTCAGTTTTACAAATAAGTTACTTACAAAGCGACCCACTTTTATAGAATAAGTGAGAATCACTTTTACAATGAAGTTAATTTATAAATTAAAGTTGCATGCAAAAAACAACTTAAAAAAAACAATATTAAAGTTATTTTTATTGTGATTCACTTTTATAATTTTAGTGAAATGTACTTGACAATAAAATTATGAGATAATTCAAGTCTACATGAACTTTTTCAAAAAGTAACTTAAGAAAGAGACTTGACCTCTTATTAAATAAAACACCTTTCAACCAAGTGAGCTAGTGCAAAACACATAACAATTTTAATGAAGGAGCTTAATGTTGTTGTTGTTGTTGCCCCAAAAAACCCTCGTGAGCTAGTGTTCTCACACAAAAACAACTGAAAATTTGGAAAATGATTTTGTTGTTGTTGTTGTGCGTGCTTACCCCAAAAAACCTTTTTTTCACGTGCTCACACAAAAACAAATGAAATTTTAGATTTTTTTTTTAATCTCAACAACAATGGGGTTAGTTCTCGATCAGCTTACACAGAAAATGCAAGTTCTCTCTCTGTTTTTTATTTTCTAGGCTCACATACAATGCAAAGTAAAGAGCATACGCATAAAAGAAAACACATTCCATTATGTTTCTGATTTGTCGAGATCACATAAAGAGCACTACAAAGACAATACACAAACCATAAAGAGTAGCAATCCAAAAATAAAAATAGAAAACCAAAATATTAACTACGTGATTTTTTTAAAGGACGTATTTAGACTTTATACCTCCAGATTTAACTAGAATGGTTGTATCTTGGGAAAACATAAGCCTTTTTTAGTGAAATGAAAAGATTTACTAACTGAAAGAAGTGCTCTAGACGCAATGGAATATCCCTCTCATCCCATAAATGCATGGAAATAGCATAACCCAAAAATATGACAACAAAGCTTCAAGATCTTGATCAACAATGAGAGCGGGTATTCAAATGGGCCCTGATACCATGTTTGATAAAACATGGTATTCTCACATAGGATGAACGCCTTTAGTAACCACTCACACAATCAAATCAAATATCAATACACCGATGTTTTTATGTGGTTAAAACCATGAGAGAGGGAAATAGTCCACAACCCAGCCAACATGGTTACTTGATGCAATATATTAATGCAAAAGAAAAATAATTTACAATAAAGATTGTTAGAATCAATCATCAACAAATGACCCTCCATTCTCTTTAATTAGAGATCATAGACCAACCAAGTGTTAAGCCACAAATCAATGTAGTTGTTAATATAAAGGAGAATTTAAGTCGTCAAACCACTCTATGTCTAGAACATAGCATGATCGTCAGATTACATAACTACGAATGCATACTAAAGAAACACACTTTTGCATCAACAATTGTAATGATGGGCATGAGGATATCACTATGGTGGAGAATTATTTGAATCCTCCTTCAGTGGCCACCTTTCACTATGACACCTAGTGAATCTGTAAAAGTGAGGACTTGATTTAACCACTTTTGTGAATGAGGTTGTCTTGCTCTAGAGTAGCAATGTGGGTACCCAAAAACACTGCAAGCCTTTTTTGTTACCAAGTTATAAGCTTTCCCTTACACAATCAACATACCCTGCTTCCTCCATATCTTTGACTCTTTTGACTCAGTGAACTTCAAAGTGGTGTCCCCTCCATGCCAATCTAGGATTTATTTCTCTCACCAAGTTCCATTTTTACACTTATTGCTGGCATTACTCTATTTCCTGCTTCTTTTTCTATTCCTCAACTTCCTGGGCCCATCTCTTGATGGTCAAATCAACATTCTTAGGCGTCAACATGGATTGCAAGGTCTTTATTTCTTCGTGTAGGTTCACATTACCATCCAATAGTCATTGTCTCATGGCACATAAGTCTCTTACCACTTCAAACTAATATTGCCAACCATACATCTCAATAATCCCCATGGTGTTACTAGTCGTTCCCATAATGATAACGTACAAGGCCTGGTAATAGCTTTCAAACTTAGTATTGATACTTACCTATGTCACCATGTTTGATGAACATGATAGGATTCATACTTAGCTACAATAAACTTGACCTACTACTCACACTATGTAAGTTGAACACCCACTCTGAGAATGTGAGTAGCAATAGGGAACTCTCATAACAAATTTTCTAGTTTGGTCCTATGGGGCCAACACATTCTGCAATATATCATTAATGAAATAATTCACCCAATTCAACTTTACTTCAATCATGTAAATGTCAACCACATGTACACCTATTTTGAAAAATCCCCCTTTTAGCATGTCTACAACACCCTCATAGATAGTATCTATGCTACCATCCTAATCAACACATTGTTAATAGAGGTTATATCATAGCCTAACTTCACGATCATTTTCACACCATATTTCAAGCATGGTTCTATTTGCTCCTTTGCAGTAGTTCCATCTTAAGATACTTGCACATGAGTTGAGAGTGCATTAGTGGCATCCTCCTCATCCCGCAACATCCCTGTAATAACATAAATAGTCTATCAAGATTTTCTTATCTAGAAAAATTGCTCCAGTATGGACTCATGATAGTAGTAACCTTACACACTTCCTAAGTGCTAGAGAGTTTCCAAAACATGGAACATGCAACATTCTAGTAATATTGAATTTGAATAAGGGCTTGAATGGCGGAAATATTATGATCCAACCCTCTTTCAATTCCAAGTATTGATCAAGTGAAAACTCATGTAATAAAGCATAATTGTGGATGTCATAATCTGCTAGTTGCACTTACTCCACATAGCCCTTTAGATGTTTGTCTTTGCTCACATGCACTCACAAGTCAAGTCTCTCATTCTGGAAAACCAGGTTTTGCACCTCCATGATTGGGGCCTTTTCCCCTCTTAGCTTGTTCTTTTTGGTCCCATAGCTTGTCTTACTGCTAGCTACAACTTTGTACTATGCATGTCAACATTCCCTGTATGCTCCAATACTAATTGATACCAGAAGCTACTTCAAGTACTCATGCCTCTCACCGGAAAAAAATTGTCCCACCACTGAGGAAAGCTATAATGTCTTAATCCTTTCCAACCTATTGGTCCTGAATTTGGATTATGCTAAAATTTTTGTCCTCAATCTTTGCAACTCTAATAGATACAAACTTGGATCTAAAACTCCTATAGCTCTCTAATCTTATGATTTCAAATGTTCTACCTTCTTTCCAAAACTCAACTCTAAAAAATGTACTTTAATTTCTTTCATCGGGATTGACACTGTGAAAAACATGCACCATCCTTACTATTGATCTTATACCTGATCTAAATCCTTGACAAATCCTATCTAGATCCATTCGTTGATGCAAAATAAGACATTTCTCTTGTAGTGGATTTCTAGACCATAAATGTCACATAATTGGCTCAAGCGCGACCTATACAACATTAAAAGCATTAAAATTTATTTATAGCACCATCTACTTGTAGTTGCATCAATGGTGACAATACTCAACTATCCTATCAACCAAAATCCCTCTAAGTATAACTTTCTGATGTAGAGACTTTCCTCTCACAAAGAATTGTCCCTACATAACCACACATCTTGCTCTATGGTCCATTAGCTAAATAATTCCGCTGGTTCCCATGACACCCATCCCATCTTATCTGCAAATCCTAAGTTCCCACCGACAAATCAACTACAAATCTTTGCTTTAAAACAATGCTTTGAAGTCGACATAACTATGGATCTATAATGTTATTTATTTCTAGACCTACCAAACAAGAAACAATAAAACTTAAATGTGACCTAAAATAGTTAAATATTAATATGTGGGAATTGTCTTGGAAAAATGCAATGCTTCAAAATAAATGTTAGAATTGAGTTATACTTGTTACCCTCTCTCACCTAGCGGTAACTAGAGGAGATCATGTCTCATGGTCGGTAATGAAGACAATGATCCCGATGATAATGATGATCAATATTCTCCACAGAAAACAACCCATCAAATGCCTCCCCCCTCATCCAACTCAATTCATCGCACTTGATCGATACGATTCATCCAATGGTGGTGGTCCAACACACATAAGGTACACTAGTCATTGTTTCATATAAAGTGTCACATTTAATGCATTAGGAATTTAGGTGAGGATCATGGGTTGAAGTCAAATAATGGATCACGAGCTTGGAAGTTATGCTTTTTTCCTTGTTTCACCTTGGTGGCCATAATTTGTGTCCTAGTCCAGTGTTGTCACTCTTGGGGAACATGGGCACTACTAGGAAGACTTGATAGGGGCAACGTACTACTCCCTCTCATACTTAACAATTTTCATCCTGGGGCCTTTTGCAGTGTACTATATTTTGGAAATGGTTGTTACATGTATACCAAAAAGGCACGTGGTTCATTCTCCTATGAGAAGGGATAGAATGTAGTGTTGGAACATGCATTTTCATTGTAACCTCACCTTGTCAGATGAATAGGTCAACCGACCAACTAAAGCATTGGTTGATCATGTCCACCCGAGGATCCACGATACACGTTTTATGGACAGGTGCAACCACCTTAACCTGAGTTTGTTGGTTTTGGTCCATGACCGAAACCCATTTGTAGATGATCATTGTGATCGGTCTATCATCATCTTAGATCATCTCAAGAGATCTGCTCTCGCTCTCAATGAGTGACTTGTGCTTCAGTTCTACGGTGTCTTTCGACACCACCACTTCTCTCAAATCCGTTATTCTTTGTGGTTTAATCTCTATTCCAACATGGTATCAGATCCGTTGGTTTCTTGATCTTGGGATCGCAGAAGAAATCTCAGATGAAAGCGAGCCAATGTTGAAGCCATTTTATCTCAGAATCTGTTCTTTTTGAACGAAGAACTGCCAATGGCTCGATATGGGTTATCAAGTGTTTACTAAGGGTTTCTCCCAATGGCTCGATATGGGTTATCAAGTGTTTACTAAGGGTTTCTCCAATTAATGTCGATGGGTTCTGCTCATATTCTCGCTGTGTTTTCTTTGATGGAGTTGGTTAAATTCGGCTAGAGTTCCTCGAGTTTATGTGCTCCTTTTCCGTGGTTGGAGGATCTCATCATTTTTTTGGGGCATAATATTCTTTTTTCTGTGAGTTGCAACATGACCAACCTTGGCCGCACGTGAACTTATGTTCACATCTTTTATCCATTGGAGTTTCCTTTCGGACGTTGTCCCCTGTCGATCCATGGAATACAACTCTTATTTATCTTTCCCATTAGACTTGTGTGTTGGCGATTTGGTCTACTTGACTCACGCTTGACCAGACTTTATTGGAGGTCTATAGAACCAGCTTGTGCAGGATTCTTGTTTCCCACGACTTGAACTATGAGTTCACTCGACCCGACTGGTGAGAATTTCATTTGCTCGACCGACTTGAACTTGGCGTGGATGACTCGAAAAACCCTCACAAACTCAAGCCTTTTCGTGTTCTCGATTTGTTTGCCTACTCGATCCTTCATTGATAGAAGAGATTTGACTATGCTCAAAACCTCGACTGGAGTCCATCCGACTCGACGAACAGTAGTAGAAGGTATTCTTGGAACTTATTGTCGGTTTCAAATCCGACCGACTTGCATGCACTGGAGCATTTGACTCGCCTTCTTTCAATTGGTGCGCATGTTGACCATTTGACTCGCCTCTATTTGCCAACGAGTTCGACTTGTGCAACTAGCGAAGGGGAAGGTAGATGTTTTCTGTGCTTATTGTGAGAAGTACTAGATGCTCCACCTCGTGAAATATTATGTGCACGATGTTTGACTAGTTTGGTATTTAATCAACCGATAGTCTATACAAATGCATGATGTGGATTGGTGACTCCCTTACTTGGACGACCAACCATAGAACTAACTTGGTGTAAGTCGTTAGAATTCTTGTCGACTTCCCATCCATTTTCCTCTGTTGCAGATTTATTGCCTTGGATTTTTCCCTCCACTGATGATGGGCATATTGGACAAAGATGTAGCTCTAATGCTTCAAAAACTATAGGAGATTTGTGAGAAGAAGGCCATCGCCTTGGAAGAATCTCACAGCTGAATTCATGCAGAAGTCACTTCGTTGCAAAATGTTGTTGCACAGTCCCAGACTAAGAATCAACACCTAAGAAATGACCTGGAGACAACCCACACCCAGTTGGAATCTGAAGCTTCCCTCTTTCAAACCAACCTTCTGTAGCGATTTGATGAGAAGTATAGAAAAAATGTTCACCTAGAATAGACAATGGAGACCATTTTCCAAGATTTGGGGGATGAATTTAACGATAAAACCGATCTTGTTGATGATCTCATGGAGGAGGTGAAAACACTTTCTCTTGAAAATATTGCCATGAGGACAGATAATGCAGGATTGAAAACTTAGTTGAAGTATGCAGAAGATGTGTTCCATACTGTTGTGACTAAGTACTCCAGAAGAGTTGCTGCCATGGGGGACATTGTTGCTTGATTTTTTCAGACTCTTGTAGATGAATTTGAGGAGAAGTCTGACCTTATTGAAGAATTGGAAGAAGACATGAAAGTTCTTCCTCATACAACAATTAGTACAGATGCCATCCATTTGATGGAAACCAATACCCAGTTGACTCGTGAGGTTACCCACTTGCAGGCCTCCATTGATGAGCTTCGTGAAGAAGTTGCTCCTCTTCAAGAAGATAACAATCGATTGTTTGATGAATATCAGGCATTGAAGGAAGATTACAATGTTATATTGTTGCAAATCACTGAGAAGGATGAGACTCTTTAAAGCTTGCCGACTGTTGAAAAAAATGTTGAGACGACTGTTGAGAGGAAGATTGTTGTTGTTGAGTTGTCAGACTCACCTGTTTCTTCTTCCACCATTGTTGCTAGTCCAGTTGTTTGTGAGATGAATGTTGATGAGCTGCCAAGCTCACCCATTTCTTCTCCACCCACTGCTTATGTTTGTCATAAAGGTGTTGTCAATTTATGCTTTGAAAATGATAACTGTGTTGTTTCTCCTAAATTTGAAAAACACGCTACATGTATAGAATCTCGTCTTCTCGGCAAGATGGGATATACCAAAAGAGGATTTGGGAGGAAAGGACAAGGTATTGTTTCCGCTATCGTGCCTGCGATGTTGACACCAATAACATGTCTTGGATATGATGTTGTTGTTACCTCCTTGCCTACACCTACCCTTGTTGTAAACAAGGAAGTTTTGTTCGTTGCTGGTGGATTTTAGATTGATTTGCTAGCAAAGCAATCTCTTGAACCAATTGATGAAATGGTTGTTCCTAACATGCCATATTCTAAGAACATTGCTTCCGATGACGTTGTTGTTGATATATCGGGTTGTTCTACTCCTGAGAATACACTAGACCCTGAGATTATATCTCTTGATCAACCAACACATATCTCTATGCCTTATCATCATCCTCTCCATCGCAGACATGGAAATCACGCTTTCAAATATTTATAAAAGAGACGTGAAAGACAAAATCGTGGACTCGTTCTGACTACTAGGATATACTATGGTTGGATTGATGAGTGGTCATGGGCACATTTGACCAGATGTTTGAGGAGTTCATACCATTGTGTTTCATCAGTTGTACGGACGTACAACACTCCTCTTCATTACTGATTGATTTGTAGTGGTCAACCACAAGATCGACCCGACTTGAAGGTCGACTGGCGCTCGACTAAGATATCGGTCAACGAAGACTCGATTGACGAAGACTCGGTCAACGAAGACTGCATATCTGCCGATTGTGCTTCGAATTGCTATTGTTTGTCGACTGATGTTTCGATGAAGATTTATTGCTAATACTTTGATCCCTCAGTTGTGTTTAAAGGGGGAGAACTTTAAAGTTGTTGATGTGTAAACCCAACTGATGTGCTTGGATTTGCTGAGACCGACTGAACCATGTTCGACTGAGTTGTTGGGAGATGTAATTTTGTACCCGATGCATAGATTGTTTGGATACATAGATTGTCTTGATTTCTAGAGATTGTTGGATTGACTGTGACTGACTATATTAGTATGTTCTTGTCTAGTCCACTGTTCGATTGGCTAGTGATGTTTTGTTGTCTAGTTGACTAACCAACCGGGACCGTGTTTGGATAGTGGATTTTGCAATAGATGACTGATATTTGGCCTTGATCTGAGTTGATGGTGATCAGGCTTCCTCGGGAGTGTTTTTGTACCGTCTTGTGATCAACTTTTGCAGTTTGCACAAATTCAACGGGGAATGTTGCGAAATTTGTTTTCCTCCAAGCCGAGTTTATGTGGGGGTGTTGGAAGCATTTCTATTATAACCTCACCTTTTCAAATGACTGGGTCAACCGACCGACTAAACTATTGGTTGAACATGTCCACTTGAGGATCCTCAATCCACGTTTTATGGATAGGTGCAACCACCTTCACCTGACTTTGTTGGTTTTGGTCCATGACCGAAACCCATTTATAAATGATCCTTTTGATCAGTGTATTATCATCTCATATCATCAGATCATCTCGAGAGATCTTCTCTCACTCTTAGTGAGCGACTTGTGCTTCATTGCTACAATGTGTTTCGACACCACTGCTTCTCTCAGATCCGCTCTTCTCTGTGGTTTAATCCTTGTTCCAACAGAGGTTGATGCAACTGCTAGAAAAATCAATGAAAAAGAAGGCATGATATGAAAGAAAGAAGAAACATGGGATAATAAATTACCAAGTCAAAATCCAAAGGTCAACTTGATCTCTACCCCCTCGTTATGAGGCAATTGCCCCTAGTCCTAATGCACTGAATGCATATCAAATAAAAGGACTTAATCCCAGTAAGAAAAATAATGAATGTTGAAACCTAGAAAGGGAACTTGCAAAAGCAATAAAAGAATATCAGAAGGCAAGAAAAGGGTTTGTAATACACACACTGCCAAGGAAAGGGTATCTCAAGCAACAAGCACTCCCTCTACAAAGTCACTCATGGAAATGGATGGTGCATAGTAATCTTGCATGTCAATGACTCCATCACCATTAAGTAAACCACATGCCACTTCATTCACTATACTTACACTTTGATGGGTTTCTCTACGAAACTTCCCTCTACCTAGGTATTGGCACAACTAATATGGTCTTTTAATGGTCCTCCCATACCTAAACTTGTAAGATTGCATAAATTCTTGAGCTAATGTGAAGTTTGGAGAAGATACCTAATGTGAATTGCTTACGTGGATTTTGTATGTAGTGGTGGCTTACTTTATACAACTCTAATGACTTTTATATCTTGTAGTTGTTGTTCTTACTTGATTTTTTGGGCCTTGTTTGGTCATGATGCACCTTGACCTAGTCCTTTGGAAAAACTTTTCATGATGATACCCAGGATGTTGTGCACTATATAGAGGATGTTGCACATTTGATGCAAAGCGTTGGGATATAGGATGATTAGACATGCCTTAGGGCACCTCCCCACATCTCCTGAACCTTGGACATTGGACGAATGAGCTTGGAAGTTGCACATATATCATGATGTACCATCGAGAGGGAAGAAAGCCCCACGAGCTAGACAATGCACCCCTGAGCATTTTAGGATTTCATTAGATGATGTTGCACTTAGAGATGATGGTACACCTCTTGAAGAGGTTATGGATCCCTCTTCACCTATGACGTCATGGTTTGATTCTTGACCTATCATGTGGACATCTACTTTGATGATGAGTTGACACTTGATGGGGATGAGACATGACCCTTGGGGTGAGGGATGTGAACCTTGACGATGTTTGCACCCTTTAATGGAGAGACGTAGCCTTTGGAGGCACCTTTTCCCTTCTAGATTTAAAGTCCACTAGGCTATTTTTAATATTTTTATTGTGGATTCAAGTATGATGTTTTTACTTTGGATTTTATTTGGAATTTTATCCCTCTTACTTTAAAATTTAGAGAGTAATTTCACCAACTTTAGAAAGTAATTTTTGGTGAAAGTAATTTAAATGCTAAATTGTCAAATGGGTCCAGCCTAGGTGTTTAAGAGTAGTAGTGTTATCATCAACACCCAAGGTTAATTCCCACAAGTGACATGTTGAGCTCTTAATGAGTACATTACCGTATCGGCCTTGAACCCTATAACCCCCTCTCACCTAGGGGTAACTAGAGGAGATGATTCTTCATGATCCACACTATGTACAATGGTCCTAGAGATGATGACCAACATTCTCCATAGACAACAACCCCTCATATGCCTCTTACTCATCATTGCTCATCTCATTCACTGGATCAATGTATTCATCTGATGATGGTGGTCAAACTCGCATGAGGTATATTAGCCATTGTTTCATACCAAGTGTTTACATTTAATTTATTGTGCATTTAGGTAAGGATCATGGGTTGAAGTCAACTAATGATCATGATGCTTGGAAGTTATACTTTTCGCCTTGTTTCACCTTGGTGGCCAACATATGTATTCTTGTCAAGTGTTGTCACTCTTGGAGAAAAGGGGTACTATTGGGAGGCCTTGATAGGGGTAACATACTCGTACCCTTCCATACTTGACACTTTCCATCTATTTTCCTGTCGTTCTCCTATATTTTGGGATTGGATGTTACATGTATCCCAAAAATCTTTGTACTTCATTCTCCTGTGAGAAGAAGGGTCTTGAATGCCCGAGGTTGATGCAACTATAAAAAAATATAAGTAGCATGTTATGAATTCAAAACACAAAAGAAAAATAAAAGGGATATGAATGATAATTCAAAAGCCAAGTAATCTTGAGCTCTACGCCCTCACTATGAGGCCATCACCCCAAGTCCTAATGCAATGAATGCATATCCAAATAAATGACTTAATAGAGTTATCCCAACCCTTGATGCAATAACATGCATAAACCTAAAGAAGGGGCTTGCAAAGCAAATAAATGAATATCCAAAGGCAAGATAAGGGGTGTAAAGAAATAGTGTTGAGGAAAGGGTAACTCAATGCATGAAGCATCCCCTATACAAAGGCGCTCATGGAGATGAACATCACATGTGGCATCTCATGTCAATGACACCATGACCATAAAGTAAACCTGAGATCATACGATTCACTCGCACTTACACTTTGATGGGTTTCTTGGGAAACACTCCTCTACTTGGGTACTGGCACACCTAATAGGGTTCTATGATGGTCCTCCCATACCTAAATTGACAAAGTGCATAAAGTCATAATATAGTGTGAAGTTTGAAGAAGATACCCAATGTGATCTACTTATGTAGATTTTACATTAAAATGTGACTCACTTTTTATGTTATGATTACTCTTGTGTCTATGATGGTTGGTTTCACTTGATTCTCTGAGCCCATGCTTGATGATGATGCATACTTAGACATGGTCCTTTGGAGGATGCTGAGGATACTTCTCTCACACTTAATGGAGGACATTACACACCATTTGGAGGACGTTGGAGCCTTGATGATGAGCATTGGACCATATGATGACTTCACACACCTCTTGACACCCTCCATCACACTTTGGACCATGGATGTTGCACCTTGGAGCTAGGACGTTGCATGTATGAGCTTGACGTGTCACTTAGTGATAGCATGGACCCTCTTGATGATTTTGCACCCCTTGAGGATGTTGAGGCTTAGCTTTATGACATGACACTTGATCGTGATACTACACCCCTTTGGAGAGGTTATGGAGCCCTTTCCCTTGATGATGTCATGACATAGATTGAGGATGTTGCACATGTGATGGGACATTGCACTTGAGGATGATGTGACACTTGCTTGAGTTGACCTAGCACTTTTGATGGTGAATTGGCACCTTCTTGATGAGGAGACATGACTTTTGATGATACATTGCACCTTTTGGGGAGATACATGACCTTTGGAGAATTTACACCCCATTTTGGAGATGATGTCACCCTTCATCAACCCTCTACACTTACACATGTGGCATTCATGGAGGACATTTTCATGTTTTAGCATTGTATCTTTGTCTTAGGGGTATTTTTGGGGGTCGACATTAGACCTATCCACCTTGTATCATGGATTTATTATGTTTTAGGGTCTCTAGGAGGATATTAGTTCATTGAGGGTAAAGCGCTTGGTTTCCTCATATAAATAGAGGAAGTACTCCCTCATTTTAACGAATTGCTACTTGTGGAGGATTACAACTACTTGTCTACTTCTATCTTTTCTCTTTTGCTATGGATGAATGACTTATGTGCCTTCTTGGAGAGATGATGTATGGATGCTTTCTCAAGTTAGATTGATGATTCATGGTTAGGGTTTCATGGATGAGCATTGATTTACCTAGTAAGTGTTCTTTATAAGTCTTTTTGGATTTATTTATTGAATGTATGAAATGTGGATGTGCTTATCAAAGTGGTGAAAGTGCATTTTTCTTAAATAGATCCTAGCTTGCAAACCCTATGAAGGTTTCTAGTAGAGAACCTTCCCTTGATATTATCTCTAAGAGCTTTGTAAAGGACATAGGACAATTTTCTAGGGTTTGTAGTGGACTACCCTAGTTGTCATCCTATAGGTTAACCTCCCAAGGTTTGCAGTGGACTACTTTGGGGTTTATCGAAAATCCATGTTTCACCTTTATCTTTCAATAAAGTTTATAGTTTGATTCCATAAGCACTAGGAAATAGTAGGCACTAGTCTTAAAACCCTTTAGTCAATCCTTAATACCAAAACCTACCCTTTCTTTCTTATTCTAGTGTTAGATTGGGGTTTGTAGTAATAATTCTTTAATTTTCAGTCATAGTTAGGATAGACATCTGAGGTTTAATTGGAATTTTATCCTTTAAATGTATCTTGTCATCATTTATTACATTGCTAATTGAATTTTTTATCCCTCTAGGGCTTGACGTCTTGCATATTTAGGGCTATTATGTGTTCTTATCATTTTAGAAAATAACTCGTTGTAAAACCCTAGTTTAACTTGTGTTGTTAGCCCTAGTCTTATTGATCTTTAACTTGTTTAAAGGGCTGATTTATTGTGATTTTTTTAGCTTGATATATTTCTCAAGATCATCATCTTTTACACAAGGTTTGCAACAACCATAGTTTTTTCTTTTATTTGTAGTGTTTGGGGTACCTTCTTGACCTATTTTGACTTGCTAGATATCACCAATTGTCTTGGATACTTCACATTGTATGAAATTTGGCTGTCATTGATCTCAACCTTGATAAATAGGTGAAGTATCATTGATTGATTGGTTTGAGAAGCATTGTCAATATTGGACATATTGTTATGAAGGTGACTTGAATGTCAAGCATTGTCAATATTGGACATAATGTTATGAAGATGAATTGAATGTCAAGCATTGTCAATATTGAACATAATGTTATGAATGTGACTTGAATGTCAAACATTGTCAATATTGGACATAATGTTATGAAGCTGACTTGGTGGATATATATATATGTGTGTGTGTGTGTGTGTGTGTGTGTGTGTGTGTGTATGTGTATCTTGTCACGAGGATTAGATTCCTCACATCTCAATTGGATATGATATCAACAAGTCGGGTCTTGTTATGAGGGTTGGATTCCTCATTTCTCAGTTGGATCTGAGAAGTATAAGTTGGGTCTTGTATCAGAGAGTTGGATCTCTCATATTTAGTCAAAGTTGAAGATATTATAGGATTGATTTTATATGTACTCATTCAAGTTAAATAAATAAAAGAATGATATTTTATAAACATTCCAGCTATGGATTCGACCAGACTTTGCTGTTGTAATGGCTTCCAGCTATTTGATTTGCTGCTGTAACTGTTTATTTTGAATGGCTGTTGTAGCTGTTTTTTGATTCACTGCTGTAAACGTTTATATTCTTTTGAATATAAGGAGCAATTTTTTTCACGTGGAAAAATGTTTATGAATAATTAATTGAACTGCATATATATTATTCAGTTAATTTAGTGAATCTACGAAAGTGTGAAAAGTAGCCAAAAGTTCTAGACACTAATTCACCCCCCTTCTCAGTGTCAGTGTGCGTTTTAACACACACTTACAAATATGAAAACTTCTTCATTGAACCACCTTATGCTTACCTTGAAAACCTTGAACTAGAGGTGGTTTGTTTGAGTAACTAATGCAAGAGGCCATAGACTTGATCTCATCTTGCTATAGGATTCCTTGAGGTTACTAGGGAAGCCTCCCTTGTCTTGGATTTCATCCTTCACTAAAACAAGGGAAGTGATTGCTAAGGTGATAGTGGTAACACTTCCATGTTACACTTGCCTTAGCCCTCATGAACGACTTTGCAAAAAGGTGTTGGATCTTGTGATAACAAGCACTGAAGGATCCAATTTACCTTGGGTACCATCCTTGGAATGAGGAGAAGTGCTTGATGGGCTTCCCAGGATATATATTTCATGAAAAAATTGCTAAACAAATTGGAGTTCCAAATTTGATATAAGTAGACGATAAAAGTATAATCAATGGTGATTTCACAAAGATGCTTAATGAGTATATTTGTACTTTATTAGTCATCACCAAATTTCAATAAATCCAAAAGGTCAATATAATACCAAAATCATTTTTTATTATTTTATAATGTTGGATATTAAAGGTTAACAACTATTCAACCATCATATTGAAAGAAAAAAAGTTGGAGCTTCAAGCTCTTTATTGAACCATTAATAATTTTTAACTGTAAGATATGCATGTTGTCTATTTTTCTAAAATTAATCTTAATAACTATTATCGTCAATGTTACTTTACTTGAAAGTTTTTTTTATCTTTTTTTAATATCTAATGTAAAATTTTAGAATTGTTTTAATGATTTGATAGAAGATTTGATAAAAAAAAAAAATGATTTAAAAAGTCAATCAAATCTTATTAGTCCCTGTCGTAGGCATAAAGGGACTATAGCGATCAATAATTTGTTAACCTCATATTACTTTTTCCTTTGACCACAAATATTTCCATATTATCTATTGTTGGAACTAGGGAACTAAAATCATCGATTTTTATATAATAAAAAGTACCATATATGTCATGATCTGATTGGACAACAGATTGGAGGTCTTATTGTCGGCTTCACTATTCCCAATGTTATATATATTGGCATATCCAAAGTATTTGATTGTATATGGTCTTCTTGAATCATATATTTTCTTATGCATTGTTGGAAGGTGGATTAATGCTAGCATTAGTTCGAATGTTTGGCTTAGCATTTTCTGCTAGCTAAATTTATGTCAATGTTTGATATGCTAGCATATCCAAAGTTTGTCCTTCGAATAAATTCTCTATTGTTCGAACTATTGTTACATAAATTATAATAAATTTGTTTTGGTACGTTAGAGACCTGCCACATTGCATTTTTTCTTAAATGTTTACAGAGCATTTTTGACAGACTTAAATGTTTACCTAACAGGCTTGGCAACGTTGAATGTTTACTTAGCAGGCCCGTTACAGTACATTTTCTTCTGTTTATTTTATTTTATATGCAATGTTCTCTACACTCAATTTGGGCAATATTGTGCTTCAGCGACATTGTTGCTTCACTGCTCCATGCTTGCTTCTTGCATCTCCATTGATTTCTTATTTGCCCGTTGTTGTTGTTCTTGTTTGCCTGTTCATCTTGTTGAAGTTTGCACGTTTGGGGTTCTGCAACCGCGATTGGAACTGCGTCATTCATGGTGGACTGGTTGTTGCTTGCTTCTTTGTTCGTTGGATATTGTTTATTGTTGTTTGATTCGACTTTGCAGGGTTCGGGTCCCGTGGATGCAGTTGGGCCTTTTGGTGGTTCTTAATTGGTTTCTTATTTGCTGCTTGCTCTTCTTTGCCTAAGGTTTGCAATGTTGGGGTGTTGCATCCGCAGTTGGATTTGTTGTTACATTGTTTTGCAGTTGACTGCCCATAAAATACTATTAAGATAAAATAACATACAAAAGTTTGTAGTCGATGTAAATTGCATCTGTTCATCTTGTTGCAGTTTTCACGTTTGGGGTTCTACAACCGTGATTGAAACAACATCATTCCTAGTGGGTTGGTTGTTGCTTGATTTTTTGTTCGCTGCATGCTTTTTATTGTTGTTTGATTCGACTTTGGAGGGTTTGGGTCCTGCGACTGTAGTTGGGCCTTTTGGTGCTTCTTAACTAGGTTGTTATTTGATGCTTGCTCTTGTTTGCCTAAGGTTTGCAATGTTGGAGTGCTACATCCRCAGTTGGATYTGTTGTTACATTGTTTTGCAGTTGAMTCCCCATAAAATACTATTAAGATAAAATATCATACAAAAATTTGCAGCCGATGTAAATTGCTTCTCTTCTGYCTTCAACCAGAGTTTGTCGACCTCAAACTATATTTCATAGCTAGCGATGCTTTTTCCATGGTTTATGTCTTACTGTGGTTTCATAGTTATGAGAGTAAGTTTTGTTGTGTGAGCTATATAGTTGTTCTCTCCCTTTTTTTTCCCTCTTGTAAACTGTGTTTCTGCTTCTATACTTTCTCACGTTTCTGTGCTCGCGGGTTCCCGGTGTGGCAAACTGACAAATCGTTACCGACCGACCATCGTTCGGTTGCATACTTAGCCAATTTTATGGACACAACTTCGCGGATAGGTGCTATCGAACTATGGTAGCTCGTGTTCGGTGTATACATCTTGCACCCAGAACTTCTGTGCTCTACAATTCGACCCCGCACTCCTTGAACTCGGAATCGTGCCTCTGCCTGCGATGAGTTTGTCTATCCGACCTAAATTTCCATACTTGGTTGAGTTTTCAAAGTTTGGAGGGTTGACGCCTTTCTGGGTTAAATTTTTTTTAAAAGCATTTGTCGCTCCCCTCCATCCCCACTACCTTCTGCCCTTCCCAATATACATTAATTATGCTTTCAAAAGTGACAATCGAGCAGACAGGTTCAAAAAGATTGCCTTTAATAAGCGGAAAGTTTGAGGACATCTCCCATTAAAATGAGTAGACATGTGAATATTATGGGATTTGGTAATTTCTTTTGCCTGCATTTTGAATTTGCAAAAAAAAATAAAAATATTGGCTCTTTTAGTTGTTTAAAGGCTTCATCGTAGTAACAATGCAACACTGTACTAGCTCGCTATCATCCACGAACGTGTCACCCACAGAGGCCTTGACGCCATGTCCCTCTTTAATATTGTGCATATGTTAGATGTCAGATTTAAGAATCTGCTCGGATATGGGAATGTTAATACGTGTTATTAGTCACAATTCAACGTACATATTCGAAAAGATTAGCATTAATAAGTGAAAATATCGATAACATCTGTCATTAAAACGAATTAACCCAAAATCTACGGAAGATCATACTGTCATCCTCCAACGTTGCTTTTAAATACTTATTGCCATTTCTCTCTATCATCAAAGAATTGGGCTTTAGGGTGCCTTTGTTCTAATGTTCCTGGTCATGGACATGTAAGACAACTTAGAGATGCGATTGAGACCCAAATGAAAGAAGAGAGAATGGTTTTATGTGACGTGAGCTTTGAGCAAAAAAAAAAATCTGTTATCCAATAGAAACTCAGACAAGGTAAAAAAAAAAGAACAAGTATCTTCTGGTTGGTGTTCTCCCTGTATTCGATGATTTGGTTGGTTGAAAAGCCTGCCTGGAGATTTGTTTGTTGATCTTCTTTATTTTCTTGCTGGGAGTTGTAATGGATTTTCAGGTCACGTGCAAAATACTTCTTCGATGAAGTATATAGTTTCTTCCAACAACACAGATTTGGCAAGTGTATCGAATTTTGCAGATCACACAAGAATTTGTCTTCGTCAGGGGTGTCGCACTTACCGTGGCTTGCAAAGTGGTCTGTGATGTTCGTAAATGACGCAAAATATTACTCCATTCATGAATGTACTCAGAAGCGGGTAACATAAACTGTATGGGTGGATAAAAGGACATATTATCACTACAAAAGTTTCTATTTCAAAGTTTGTTGAGCTACTTCTGGGTTTGGTAACAGACTTGATAGGAATCCATGTTCTTTGTCAAAGTTTGTTCTCTTTCCTCTGGATGTAGTTACAGACTCCACATATTTGGCGTCAGCTCCGAACATTCCAGACCTTTCTGTGGGCCGCCATATTTGCCACCACTATGACAAAAGATATATTCTTATGCGATCTGCAACATTTGATACACTTGCCAGACCTGTGCTGATGCGATCTGCAACATTTGATACACTTTCCAGACCTGTGCTACTAGAAGAAGTCATGTWCTTCAACATAAGAACATTTTGCAACTGGCTTGGTAGTTCCTTCCAATTTATTGTAATAAAACAAATAAGTTCAACATACAAATCTTCAGGCAGGCTTTTCAACCAAACAGATGATCAAATACAGGGAGAATAACARTCACAACATACTTTAAATTTTTTTCTGTCCCATAGCTGATATCACATAAAAYGACTCCCTCGACTTTTAATTGGGCCTGAATCGCATTTCTAAGTTGTCTTAGATGTCAATGGTCAGGAACATTACAAGGAAAGCACCTTAAACCCCAACTTTTCGACGACAGAGAGAAACTAATACTTAACAAAGAATGGAATGTTGAATAACCAGCCAATGCAAGCAGCCCATATCTAGAAGAGACAAGCTATTCAAAAAATTGGGATAGATCTAGTTTGCAGCACCAATTAAGTCCAATACCTGAAATTGATATTCAACTCGTTTTTTACAAATAAATGATTTGGTCGTCAAGAAAACTTTCAACAAGCTTCATCATTGTACATATTTTTTATTGGTTGACAGCAAGCCAAATCACAATCACTATGGAAAATAATATCAGCTATATTTTGTAACCCATCTTATTTGAATATAGAATATTTGCGGATTTTTTTTTATGGTGTTTTCCAATCTCTGGTATTGCTTTTCATTTTATTTTGTACCTTTTTTTTCCCGTGTGTTGTTAAACATGGACGACAAGTTTTTCTTTTTGCTGCCCAGTACTTCAATTTAAATAAAGGCTACTCTATTCATTGCTTACATTTTACATGGAAGAATACTTTGTCATAGGCCATATTTATGTGGCGTCAACCCTATACTTAAAGAAAGAAATTGGAGGACCCGTCCTGCTTTCATTCTTTCGGTCCCGTAAATAGAATGAATTAATGAGTTACAACAAGGCAACTCAAGTGTTGACTCCATGTTCATGTTCAATATCTTGCATATATTGCAGCTTCTTCTATTTCATAATATATGTGCATATATACTAATATGAGTACTATTGGAATAAATATAAAAACTTCCTCTTAGCCAAAACTTCGCCAATTATCTGGCCACCGGGTCCCAGGTTTGCAGTATTCAACAACTATGTTCTTTGTTCTGTCATATACATCTTGCAGCCAAAGAGCTTTCGTGATCTACAATTTATGCTTTAACAAATGATAACTCACCTTATGGCCACCGGGCCTCGGGTTTGCGATATCCAACAACTATGTCCCCTGTTCCGTCATATACATCTTGCAGCCAAAGAACTTCTGTGATCTGCAACTTATGCTTTAACTAGTGATAACTCACTAGGGGTTCGAAACAACTATGTCCCATGTTCCGTCACATACATCTTGTAGCGAAAGAAATTGGAGGACCCGTCCTGCTTTCATTCTTTGGGTCCCGTAAATAGAATGAATTAATGAGTTAGAACAAGGCAACTCAAGTGTTGACTCCATGTTTATGTTCAATATCTTGCATATATTGCAGCTTCTTCTACTTCATAATATCTGTGCATATATACTAATATGAGTACTATTGGAATAAATATAAAAACTTCCTCTTAGCCAATTACCTGGCCACCGGGTCCCGGGTTTGCGGTATTCAACAACTATGTTTTTTGTTCCTTCATATACACCTTGCAGCCAAAGAGCTTCTGTGATCTGCAATTTATTCTTTAACTAATGATAACTCACCTTCTGGTCACCGGGCCTTGGGTTTGCGATATCCAACAACTATGTCCCATGTTTTATCATATACATCTTGCAGCCAAAGAACTTCCGTGATCTGAAACTTATGCTTTAACTAGTGATAACTCACCAGGGGTTTGAAACAACTATGTCCCATGTTCTGTCATATACATCTTGCAGCCAAATAACTTCCGTGATCTACAATTTATGCTTTAACTAGTGATAACTCACTAGTGGTTCGAAAAGCTTGGCATTAATAAAGGAACAATCAATTTTCTTCTCTGTGATGCTTATCCCTTTTCCCCGCCCTTTTCCCTTTTTCTTCTTCCCATCTATTATCGCTTTCTGGTTATATAGTTAGTCGCATTTCTATCATCGCGGGTTCCAAGGTTGGCCGACTGACATATTTTCATCTCCATCTATATCCTCGCATGATGAATCCGACCGACCGATGTTCCTTTCCATACTTAGCCAATCTTATGACTGTGGTTGTCGGGTTGGCGCTTTCAAGCTCTGTTGCTTCTTGTTTTTTTTTTTTGTACTGGGGGAATTGGCAACGGGCGGTTCTCGTACTCGCGTAACACGGGGTCGATACCGGTCGGCTACCACCATAACCCCAGGTGCAACCACCCAACCCGCAAGAATGGCGCACGAGTAAATCCGAGTGAGAATCGAACATGAGACCTCTTTACAATTTTCCTTCCATTTACACGGCACTTGCCAATCCGTCTACACCCGTGCGGGCAACTCTGTTGCTTCTTATTGAGTTATATACATCTTGCAGTCAAAACTTTCGTGGTTTCAACGAAATTTGTGAACCGAAGAGCATCCTACAAATTGGGAGATGATTTGCATTTGAAACAAAAATAATCCATGAGTATATATTAGTATGAATACTATTAAGATAAATATCAAAACTTTCTCCATTGATACATATTCGTATGAATACTATTGAAATAAATATCAAAACTTTCGCTTGGCCAATTATCTGGCCACCAGGCCCCGGGTTCGCAGTATCCAACACCTATGTCCCTTGTTCCGTCATATACATCTTGCAGCCAAAAAAATTCTGTGATCTGCAGTTTATGCTTTTACTAGTGAGAACCCAACATGGATTCAAAAACATTGGCATTAATAAACGGAAAAAATGGATTTCGACTTTCAGATACTTAGCCATTTTCCCCTTTTCTTTTTCCTGTCCATTATCGATTTTTGGCTATATACTTAGTCATCTTTCTATGATCGCGGGTTGCAGGGCTAGCGGGCTGACATATCTTCATCTCCATGTATATCCTGACACGACGAATCCGACCGACCGTTGTTCCTTTCCATACTTGGTCAATTTTATGGCCGTGATTTTCGTGTTGGCGCATACAAACTCACATTTTCTTCTTTCCGTCCGTTATCACTTTCTGGATATATACTTAGTCACCTTTCTATGATATCTGGTTCTAAGGTTGGCGAGCTGACATGTATTCATCTCCATCTATATCCTCACATGACGAATCCGACCAACCGCTGTTCCTTTCCATACTTAGACAATTTTATGGTCGTGGTTGCTAGGTTGGCGCTTACGAACTCGGTTGTTTATTGTTCCGTGATATACATCTTGCACTCAAAACATCTGTGATATACAATTCCACCACACATTCCTCATATACATTAACTTCGTTCAAAGTATATGTCGCTGCCTTCCATCCCCACCAACTTCGTGTCCTTTCTGATATACATTAACTGTGCTCTTACTAGTGACAACTGGAAACATTAATACGAAATAATTGGCACCTACTCCTCCGCCATATACAAATTGAATACCAGACTCCGACATCGTCCCCTCTTCCATGCTACACATTATGCATTCAAATGTTCTGAGCTATACAATTTGGTCATCTGGGCCTTGCGTCTTCTGGCGATTTATGTGTTCCATACTTGCACACTTTTTTTATTGCGGGTTCCCGGATTGACGGCCTCAAAATTGTGTTTTGAATTTTCCATGAGCTGCAAATAGTGCCCGGATTTCCGCAATATACAATTTGTCCGCAGGAATGTATAAAAACTCTTAATTCTCCTCTCCCCCCCCCCTCTATTATCCCTTTGTCATTCTATATTTAGTCGCAACTATATGATCACAGCCTCATGGATTCACAAATTGGCAACTCTTTATCTATATATTCACACCATGAACCCGACCAACCGTGGTCCCTTTCAATACTTAGCCAATTATCTGATCACTAGGACCCAGGTTTGCGGTATCCAACACCTATGTCCCATGTTTCATCATATACATGTTGTGCCCAAAGAACTTTCGAGATCTGCAATTTATGCATGTACTAGTGATAACTCAGCAGGGGTTCGAAAGGATTTACATTAATAAGCAAACAATAGATGTTCTTCTGTGAGATACTTAGCCCTTCTTCCCTTGTCTTCTTCCTATGTATTATCAGTTTCTAGTTATATACTTAGTCGACTTTCTATGATCGCGGGTTCCAGCGTTGGCGTGTTGACATATCTTCATCTCCATCTATATCCTCACATGACGAATCCGACCGACCGCTGTTCCTTTTCATACTTAGCCAATTTTATGCCCGCAGTTGTCGGGTTGGCGCTTTCGAACTTTGCTGCTTCTTGTTCCGTAATATACATCTTGCACTCAAGTATTTCGTGATCTACAATTCCACCGTGGACTCCTTAGTCCTTTTTCCCTTTTATTCTTCCCGTGTATTATCGCTTTCTAGTTATTTACTTAGTCACCTTTCTATGATCGCGGGTTCCAACGTTGGCGGGCTGGCATATCTTCATCTTCATCTATATCCTCACATGACGAATCCAATCAACCACTATTCCTTTCCATACTTAGCCAATTTTATGGTCGTGGTTGC
The DNA here is from genome assembly GCA_010110895.2 of Picea sitchensis. Classification (NCBI taxonomy): domain Eukaryota; kingdom Viridiplantae; phylum Streptophyta; class Pinopsida; order Pinales; family Pinaceae; genus Picea; species Picea sitchensis. The sequence continues at coordinate 56,744 of SNQJ01S0025725.1, forward strand.
CCGATTGGCACTTTTGAACTTTGTTGCTTCTTGTTCTGTGATTTGTGATATCCATCATTATGTTCTTTATTTGCGGTATCCAACACTTATGTCCCTGTTCTGGCATATACATCTTGCACCCAAAGAACTTTTGTGATATGCAATTTATGCCTTTACTAGTGAGAACTCAACAGGGGTTCGAAAGGATTTGCATTAATAAACGAACAATGGATGTTCTTCTATTAGATACTTAGCCCTTTTTCCCTTGTGTTCTTCCCATGTATTATCGCTTTCTAGTTATATACCTAGTTGCCTTTCTACAATCGAGGCATCTCCATCTATATCCTCACATGACGAATCTGACCGACCGATGTTCCTTTCCATACTTAGTCAATTTTATGCTCGCGGTTGCCGGGTTGGTGCTTTCGAGCTCTGCTGCTTCTTGTTCTGTGATATACATCTTGCACTCAAAATTTTCGTGATCTACAATTCCACCGCAGACTCCTTAGTCCTTTTTCCCTTTTCTTCTTCCCGTCTATTATTGCTTTCTGGTTATTTACTTTGTGGCTTTTTTATGATTGCGGCTTCCAGCATTGGTGGGCTGACATATCTCCATCTTCGTCTATATCCTCACATGACGAATCCCACCCACCGTTGTTCCTTTCCATACTTAGCCAATTTTATGGCTGCGGTTGTCGGGTTGGCGCTTTCGAACTTTGCTGCTTCTTGTTTCGTGATATACACCGTGCACTCAAAACTTCCATGATCTACAATTCCATCGTCAACTCCTCGAACTTGCAAGCTTCACTCTACCACGGCTCACAAATGTTTCAAAGTATTTGTCACTGCCTTCCATCCCCACTAACTTCCTGTCCTTCCTAATATACATTATTTATGCTCTTACTAGTGACAACTTAGCCAATTTTATCCATACTTAGCCAATTTTATGCCCGCAGTTGTTGGGTTGGCACTTTCGAGATCTGTTGCTTCTTGTTCCGTGATATACATCTTGCACTCAAAATTTTCATGATCTACAATTCCACCGCAGAATCCTTAGTCCTTTTTCCCTTTTCTTCTTCCCATGTATTATCGCTTTCTGGTTATTTACTTAGCGACCTTTCTATGATCATGGCTTCCAGTGTTGGTGGGATGACATATCTCCATCTCCGTCTATATCCTCACATGACGAATCCTGCCCACCGTTGTTCCTTTCCATACTTAGCCAATTTTATGGCCGCAGTTTCCGGGTTGGCGCTTTCGAACTCTATTGCTTCTTATTCCATGATATACATCGTGTGCTCAAAACTTCCGTGATCTACAATTCCACCATCGACTCCTAGAAGTCTCAAGCTTCACTCTACCACGGCTCACAAATGTTTCAAAGTATTTGTCGATGCCTTCCATCCCCACTAACTTATTGTCCTTCCTAATATACATTAGTTATGCTCTTACTAGTAACAACTGGACACACTGGTACGAAACAATTGGCATTAGACCCTCCACAATATACAAATTGACTACCAGATTCTGACATCATCCGCTCTTCCGTGTTATAGATTACACATTCAAATGTTCTGAGCGATACAATTTGAACATCGGGGCCTCGCGTCTTCTGGGGAGACCTTGTCAGCCTATTTTGGATCCTCGTGTTGACGGGTTCATGAAATGTCCAATTCTTAGTCATTGTTTCGGGTTGGCGCATTCGAACTCTGTTGCTTCTTGTTCCATGATATACATCTTGCACTCAAAATTTTCATGATTTACAATTCCATCGCGGACTCCTTAGTCCCTTTTCCCTTTTCTTCTTACCATGTATTATCGCTTTGTGGTTATATACTTAATCGCCTTTCTATAATCGCGGGTTCCAACGTTGGCGGGATGACATATCTTCATCTCCATCTATATCCTCACATGATGAATCCGACCAACCACTATTCCTTTCCATACTTAGCCAATTTTATGGCCGCGATTGTCGAGTTGGCGCTTTCGAACTCTATTGCTTCTTGTTCCGTGATATACATCGTGCACTCAAAACTTTCGTGATCTACAATTCCACCGCAGACTCCTCGAACTCACAAGCTTCACTCTACCATGGCTCACAAATGTTTCAAAGCATCTGTCGCTGCCTTCAATCCCCACTAACTTCCTGTCCTTCCTAATATACATTAGTTATGCTCTTACTAGTGATATACAAATTGCCCTCTGGACTGTCCTATCATACCCTTTTCTATGTTACGCATATTGCACTCAAAAAGTTCTGAGACATACAATTTGACCCTCGCGCCCTCACCTCCAACGGTTGTACCTTGTAACCCTATTTTGAAGCTTCAGTTTCTTGTCCTCGTGACCTCCGTACTTATTTCTTAGTATGCAATTAGAAACCTTTCATGCTAACAATTGACCATGCAGGAGCCGTCAACATTGTCATTAATGAGCGAAACGCTCGAGGAGATCTCCTATTATTACGCATTAAACCAAGATCTGCGGAGAGTTATATTGTCCTTTTCGATTGTTCATATCAAACACACATCGTCACGTTGGCCCATTGAAGATATCTACAATGCTTAATCGCTCATTGTCGTATCCGCCATGTTCACATTTCTATGTATGCAATTACTAGTGTTTAATGTTAACAACGCATCATGCAACAGCTGTCGAAATTGTCATTAATGAACGAAAGTCTTGAGGAGATCTCCCATTCAAACACATTGGACCAATATTTGCGCAGTGTTATATTATCCCTTCCAACTTTTCATTTCATTCATCGTCTGAATCAAACAAACGTTCTTGTAGACTTATGGCAACAAGTCGACAACAATTTTGTGGATATACAGTAAATATCTTCGGACATCGGGACCCGAACTTCCAGTGGTCCAGGGCATACTTTTACTATTCATCCCGTTCCACCCAGAACGAAGTGATTTGGACCTTTGGAATCGCTCATGCAGGCTGCGTCCCTGAGGTTTTTTACTGTAAGGAGGTGGTATCTTGATGCACCGAAAAATATATTCCAAGCCAAAGAATTATTCCACTGCACGACCATTCTCCTGTTTCTTTGTCACCTCGGGTCTTCTGCAAGATGTTGAAATCGTTGGAGCCAACATTGACCTTCAGAGGACAAGACTGCAAGCAGTTCCTATAAAAACATGATAACAGGTTGGACATCATATCCGAGTTCCTCGAAGACCCGACAACAGTTCCTAAAGATATCACAAAGTTGCAGGTAAGTTCCTTTAGAAATCCATTATGGGAAATTGCTTGGTTGTTTACAAGAATAACGGGACAGGCATCCATGACAAACATTTCCCATATAATTATTTATATTTTGTACTTCATAGTCAAGGAACAATTCATTTTCGATTGGGGGAAGCTAATTTCCATTGAGATATGTTCCCAGTTGTCACGATTCAAAGAATCGAATAAATTTTATATGTCATCCTACTTGATTTTCTCAAAAGTGCATTGTTGTCCGTTTCCAAAAATTTCTCTTTCCAAGCAAATAAGATGTGGATTCGAAGCAGTAACATTATGGTACCAGGCCCTGTGGAGGCATAAGGCCTCCCATTGTTTTTATGAAGTTTTTAATGGATTTGTCTCAGTTTTCAAAGATTTATTGTTAGGGAAGGATGCTCCGTGGATGTCTGGCCAGGCAACCAAGTTTTTGAACAGGAAGGGCACACTTGAGCAAAAGTAAAATCACAGTGTACCAATGGTCTTTGGCTCTAAGGAAAATCCTGCTTTCTTTCCATGCCACATCATGAACAAGATGTTTGTTGCATAAATAACAAGGCGATACAACCACTGGTTGCATTTTTTCCATGAAAAGAAAATAAAAATAGTTCATTCCTTTGCCCTGGAAATTCAAGGACCTCGTGTGCAAAAACGTCAACAAGATTGATGAATTTGCCAGCCATTTCAAGAAATTGAACCTAACGTATGCTGAAAGGCTAAAAGGGTTCGACCCTAATGGGATTTTTCGAGAACATTTACTGGCAGTTGGCTTTAGCATCTCTTTTATCCATAGACACCTGACCGAGGACAGGGACAATGATGACAACAATCCTGCTTTTGGAGATTGTGATGCAGAGACATTGCAAAGCACGACTGAATTGTACAGACAACAGGGAAAAGTATCCAGTGAGAAGAGTGCCCAGTCCCCTGCCAGCACTCCCAAGAGCACGACCTCACGGAGCATCGCTTCAACGAAACACCCCAGTAAGAAAGCAACCCAGAAATCTTCAAACGGAGGAGGAGATAAGAACCCTCCTTGCATAAAAATTGATAGTTCTCACAAAATTCCACTGACCAAGAAGAGAAAAAACAATGCAGGCCAGGCAGACGAACCCAAAATTGAAAGTGAACAGGTGCAACTTGAAATTGAAACTGAGCACATGCACAATGGAAATAACTGAGACTGACATTTTTGACAAAAATAAATCCTTCGTATTCTAGAGCACTGTTTTTTACAGCCAATCTAAAAATATGGTCATTGAAAAGAAAGATGTAACAAATAGGAAAGGCAAATCTCGCATAGAGATTAAATTTAGGAAAATGTGGTCATCCCAAATCTCCCCATTTCACCATGTAACCAGTGATGCTCTTCATGATTCCATTGGAGGAATTGAAGTGGAAAATGCCAGACTGAAAGATCGCCTCAAGGAATTTGAAGAGGCTTTCATTGCCACCCCAGAATTTGCTAGTCCTTTAGCAAAAAACGTGCATGTTACCACTGCAGCCAACATGAAAGTATCCTCTACCCTCCTTGCATGCTCTAGAGCCCTTGTAGAGAATAACATCAAGAAAAGAATGCAACTAGTTACTGAAGCCTGGGAAAGATCACAAAATATAATTTCCTTTTGAAAGAGGGCAAATGATTTGCTCGAACATTTGGAGGCAAATTTTAAAAATGATCAACATTTTTATGATCAGGTGCTGACCCCTTTTGCCAACCATGTCGTCAACACCTCGAAACTGAAAAGAAGACAAGAGAATCTCCCCTCCCCAAAGCGGACCAAAAAAATAAAAGCATGCTAGCAAAAGAAAGTTAAGAACCTGCAACACATTGTCGAATCATGTAAACAAGTCATATCAGAAAAGGAAGAATTATTCATAAGCTAGATCCAAATAGACTTAGCCGGAAGTACCAACGAGGTTCAAGACCCAAACTTAATTCTCAAATCCTTGTCAATGACCAAAGAAGCCTTCGATGAACAACTTGATATTTTAAAGGGGTTGTCTTTCGAAAAGTTTTACGTCATAGTTGAACATTGTGTGGATGAGCTTGAGTATTGGGTACTGGATTATTCGACACACAATGAAGAAATTGAACAGAGCCTGCATTGTATTTCAATGGATCTAAGGAAATTAGAAAACGACCTTTACGACATAGAAATCCGAGATGAAATCAACATGGCCCCCATGAGAAGCTACATTGAAGAATGGTTCCAACACAGAATGGACAACCTCATCTAGGAAGGGTGTAACACACCCACTATCGTAAATTAAATAAAAAAAAATTGGGGTTAATCTCCCACAAATGAGAAATCTCCACCAACCAGCATTAGCGAAATGCCAATCCCTGGTTCAATATCGGGATTCGGGGTTTCTAAGGTTAAAACTCATTCACCCCTATGACTCGTGATCCTCCGAATTCCAATGCACTCCTCACGCATTATCTCCCCAGGCCAAGCCTGTGGTTCACTGCCTTTACGGCCGTGGTCTTACCTCCTTTCGGGGCAACTCCTATCGGAGTTTCGGGACTTCCGATGTCGCAATTCACGAGTCCTCGGAACTCGCAATTCTCCGATCCCCGATATGCCCCTAACGCATTAGCCCTCTAGGCTAGCTCCGTTCTCATGTGACCTGCTACCATATGTCCGCAGCTTCTATAGCTACCCATCGGGGTTTCGGGGTTTATGATATTGCGATGCACAAGCCTTCGCAAATTCTGATTCCCCGATCCCCGATGCCACTTGGCGTGGACTCACGGCCAAGCTTAATCTTCCGACATCTGTCCCTTGTTCTGGCGCCTATGGCCCACACTCCTTATGATGGCGTGGAGTGACACCTGTCCTCCACTGGAGTGCTATGACTAGGGGACTGTCGCGTTTCGGGATTTCGCGATTCCTTCTGTCGTGAGTTTCTTGTCATCGAGAATCCTGAATTGCCGAACCCCGATCCCTCGGGATCCTCTGACACGCGTCCTTGTCATGAACGGCTCAGATCTCATCGGGAAATCGCGG
>SNQJ01S0025725.1:64452-79352 GCA_010110895.2 Picea sitchensis
GCAATAAATTCAAACTGTCATTTACATTCATTGACCTCTTCCTGCAGGTCCATTTACATCACATATTCATACTTATGAGTTTTGCCATAGTCCTTGGCCAGTTCAGTTATATTTACAATCTGGGGGAAACAGGGTGTTACAAAGGGCAACAACCGGTCGACATGATTCCACTGACCATCGACGACAGCAACAAAAATGCATCGGCTTCATAGTAAGTCTATACTGTCATCTTGTTTTCTTTATCAATTCAATTTAAGTCTATATTGTCATCTTGTTTTCTTTATCAATCCAGTTATTACCTCTTTAAATAGAAAATTGTAACCAAACACTCATAACTTCCAATTTGTTCATTTTAGGTCTTCCTCTCTACCGTCGCGCACTTCTTCTTTCGACATTCCTAATTCTTGTACTTATTTCTTTTTATGGTCTGCGGGAGCCCCCAATCCCAGTCTATATGACAAACACATTTAAATTTCCAGAAATATGTAACAAACATTATTATTTTTTGATAAATTTCAAAGAAAATTGATTTGGGAATGCCTTTGTTGCAAGACGTTTTTACTATTCTATTGTATGTTTTTTGTTTCAAAGAAAACTAATTCGGGAATGCTAGATTTTTTGTGTCCTATTGTATGCTAAAAAATTTTTGTCAAAGAAAAATAATTCGGGAATGCCTTTGTTGCATGACGTTGTACTATTCTATTGTATGCTACATTGTCGGTATCACACATTATTAATTTTTGATAAATTTCAAAGAAAACTAATTCGGAAATACTAAATTTTGCATGGCTACCACATGTACTTCACCTTGCTTCCCACGTGTCTGTACTCAGTCGCATTTATTCCCACTCCAACCTGGCAGGGACTACGCTGCCATGCAACACTTGTTTAGAATTGTTTTCATGATTTATACTATGATCATTTTAATTTTATCAATATTATTAATAAGTTAGGTAAGCTTTTTGTCAATTGGGTCCAGTGCGGGTGGTTGAGAGGATATTTGCTATCCTCTTCACCTAGTTTCAAATCCCACTTGTGACATGTCCACTCTTCATGAGTTAATTATTGGTTGGCTCTTCATGAGCTTATTGTTGATAGGGCCTATCAAGGTATCATCAATCTCATCCTTGTTTCGGGCTTGAGGGTTGGATGATTTATATTCGGTCTTCCCAACAAATAAATGAGAATTGCATATCTACATATTGTACAATGTGAAAATTCCAAGTAGATTTACTTCAATACACAACTTTTTGGCTTGTCTTTGGCTCTAAATTTCTCATTTGTATATGATCAAATTCTCGTCCTCTGAAATATTGTATATGTTAAATGTTATCAGAATGTTTCTACTCTAATTTTCTCTCAATAGATCCAGGCTAATTTACACTCTCCATGTGGATGAACCTCCAACAAATGTTAGATTGAACTCTCCATTTGGATGAATCTCTAACAAAGTCTGGATTGCACTCTCCATTTGGATGAATCTCTAACAAAATAACAATAACCGAATGTTATGTGAATCATAAAAATTCCTAGCTCCGTTAGTTCTATTACAATGTTGGAGTCAACTTAACGACGAGCAACAAATTGGCCAATTGTGTATGTATTCTTAATTATCACAATTTTAGTTAGTTCTTGTAGTTATGTAATGACAATTATATGAGTTGATTCTTCATCCTTTTATCGGATGGAAAATGATTAAGAGAAACCCAAATTGGAGTTGAAATTTTGGTATGGAGGTAGATACTAAAAATATAATTAGTGGTGATTTCACAAAGATGTTTGACTAGTATATTTAGTCATTGTTAATTATTGTCAAATTTTAATAATTCCAAGATGTTAATACAATTTCAAATTCATTTGTTCTTCATTTCGTGACATTGAATATGTAAAGTTAACAACCATTTACAACCATCATCTTGGAAACAATTTGAATTGTTTTGGAACTTCAAACTCTTTAATGAACCTTGAAGCATTTTTTAGTGTAAGATCTCCAAGTTATCTAGTTTTCTAAGATTAATATTAACAACTAGTATTTTGAAGGTCACTTTAGTTAAAGGTCCTTTTTAAAACTCTTTTTATATTTACTAAAATTTAGATTTGTTTTCATGATTTAGTAGAAAATTTAATTAAAATATTTGATTTGAAAAATTAATGAAACTATGCAATCATTAATTGACTCATTTAATCAAGTGTGTAAATATCATTAAGTATTAACATACTCATAAATGAGACATTTGCAAGGCCAAACTTCATAACCATGTCGAATGCCAAGGATAATTAAAGCATTGGAAATGAATTTTCTCTTACTAGAATCCCCAAGTTCAACATTTCTACTTCTATTTTTAAAACTATAATAAGTTTTCCAATGATTCATAGACTTTGTGGTTTAAATTAAAATGGCAATTAAAACAAATCAATAGACTATTTGTTAGATTGAATCTCCATAAGATGTTATCACAATATAAAAATGGAAGAATAAAGATTTAAATATCATAATCTAAATTTTAATTAAGTATAAAAAATTAAGAATAAATTTAAAAAATTATTTGAAAATTAATGAATTCATGTAGTCATTAATCGAATCATAAACAATTTTTAATCATGAAAAAATAACATAAAAAACAATATATATGTTAAATATCAACACACTAACACACATACATGGACAATACTATTAAATACACACACATCTCAACAATGATGACTAGACATCTCAACAATGATGAATATACATCACAATTATGAATATACATATCAACCATACATATACATATCAAATATACATCACAATAATGAATATACATGTCAACAATAAATATACACATTACATGTACATCATAATAATGAATATACATGTCAACTACTACTATGTCCAACACTAAAGCTAGAGACATCAATACCTTCACTATGCAAGAATGCCATTGCACACTGATGTATTTCTCTAGGATATGTGACCTTGTGATGGAACGAGAGATCTGGTTGAATTGGGCACATGCTAGATCTATGCTCCCAATGCGACTCATCAGCCTTGACCATCTCCATATTAGGCTACAGAGGAGGCCCCCAACCATGACACATGCTAATATTCATATAATAGTAAACACCATTTAGAAAATTTAAACAAAATATCATAGTCAATAGCATGTGCATTGAATATGACAAAAAAATTTGAAAATAGAATAATCAAAACATCACGATGATATTACCTCTTTGGTCTAGTGGCTCAGTTACAATAAACATGATGTTCAAACACCCTCACAAGTCCATCCCTGCATATGGATACTAAACAAGGTTGATGATGTAATCATCCTCATTATATAACATAGTAATAATATCGACACCGACCACCCTACACAATAACTCTGGTTGGCCCCTCTTGGGCAACATTTAACCCCACATGTTCATATAGATGTTGGACATATGCCCAAGAGGATGACAATCAAATGAAAATTGAGTCACTATAAACCTTTCAAAAATAAAAAATAACTTTGAGGCAAAGGGAAAGGGTTGTCCCCCCTCCAACATGCTACAACATTTATCTAGAGTAATACAAAATTGTCATATAAGAACAACATACCACTTGATTAATTTGGGTTGTTAAAAAATACTATCTACCTAATACATCATAGGGAAACTAGTGTGTTGCCCATTAATGGTATGGTGTGCTAGTGTTGTGATCATAGAACACAAGCACCTAACCTCCTCGGCTCCAAAAGCATATAAGTATAGCTAGTCCCCAGTAACTTGGAAATCACCGGGGTCAGTAATGTCTATACACTCTCTCCTACAACAACAACAAAGAAATGGGGTAAATCCCCCCACCCCCCCTCTTATGTGATTCGGTACCACATATTAGAACTAGCCCTAAAGGGCTATCTGCCATGATCCTAACAACAAATCAAATGACAAAATAACTTTGCATTCCCCTTGAGAGATTTAGCTTCGTCATAAAACTTGAGCAGGCCAACATCACTCAAAAGAAGGCGAGTTTAAGCAATACTAAGATAAGGAGATAGATTCCTCTCCCTCTCTTGAGCCCCCTCAACATGCAAAAMGTTATATAGATTGACTTGTTGTTATTGTGGTCATCCTTGATTCACATACAAACCTCATTCGAAAAATATAGATATAAATTCTAAAAATATAGATATAAATTCTAAAAATATGTACTTAATTATCATTTGTAAAATTCTTTAACATTGAATGTTTAATTTGATGCTTAAAAACATGTAAAACAAGTCGGTCACCTATTTTAATTATGCACGCCATATCCAGTGCATTAATGTTAATACTAAACACCATTTGTGATGTGTAATAAACTTCAACATCAATAATGATGTGCTCATACAATCTACATATATTATAAAGCAGTGCTTTCTAAACCATGTCAATGCACTCTATGAACAAGGCCTGTGCCCTACCAATGTGATGCATCGATGTAAGGAATGATTAAAAATAAATTAATAAACACACTGGTGTGTCTAAATATTGGTGCACATGGCACCGATACATGGTGCTACAAATCCTTGTCACCATGCCACAAACATTTGGTACATCCAATATGTAATGTGATGAATCAAATGGAGATATTAACACCACAACCACATGCACCACCATTGTGAGACATTGCTATCTTATGTTTATCTGTGCATGTAAAATAACTAGTAGCACCAGAAGATGATGCTACTAGTTCATATCAATTTACTACATGTCATAAGTGCAAGTAAATTTGACATGGTGGCGTGTCAACATTTTTGAATAGCATTGAAGCTGGTGCGTTGAATCATCCATATGTGCATCCCATGCAATGGTGACACTAGACACATAACATTTTATATCACACCCAAAATCACAATACATTTACATGCCAATCATATTCAAATGTTTGGTGTGTAGAATGCCATGAAGTATCATCGGTGATGTGCCTTGTAAAGACATTGTTATAGGGTCCATCAAAATATAGAGGGCCACACTGCAACATTTCTTTTTCCAAAAATCGAAAAAAAAATTGAATTTACAAGCTAAATTTGAAAACCACATATATGATAATGTAAATTAGGATATAACAAAGAATTTTCTTAGTCTTGTTTCTGTAGAGGAGGCATGGTTGTTGAAAAAAAAAAAAAAAACTCAATTTGGAGGGTTTTGACAATTTCAAAAACGAACTAGAATTCGTTGTGGATGAAAATTGTTAGTGAAATCCAACAATTCAAAAGCATGAGATAATGGGATGCTTGCATGGAGACAAAGTGCATCGATGCTTGAAGGTTTTGGAAACATTCATGGATAGTAAAAATGAAAAATTAGATTGGTATTAAAAAAAAAAAACCTATTGTGATTTGCCCTATATACAATACATCCATGTGGTTATATGTCCATAACGCATCAACAAGTGATTTAAAAAAAATATATTTAAACCTACTCTTGCACCAAAAAGGGTATGCTTATATGATTTGCAAGTACTATGGACTAATATTTTGAAATATAAAATTTCATTTTACCCTTTAATGATGTGCCTTATATAAAGATGCCATGGTGCATTTAGTTATTTGGGGTGTACAACATATCAATTTTTCAAAAATTAATGTTTTACAAATTTTGAATGTGTTTGGGTATTTTTTTTTAATTTAACCTTGGATTTGAACCTGTAATCTTCAAGGAGGAAACACATATTCTTAACCATTAAGCTCACTAAAGCTGTAATGTTAAAAGAATAATTAAACCTCACCAATGCTACTTCATGAAATTAAAAATCTCTGTTGACCCTTAATCTTTTCAAAACATATACAAATTCTTATCCGTATTGTCTAAACTTTTTATGATTTGGCCTTTTTCCCCATAATCTGGTAACATAATCTAGATTATATTCACTTAGCCACTCAAAACTGCAGATCCAACAAACCAGATATCACACAAAATTAAACAAAAAATATCCAAATAACCAAAACTTAAAAAGTTTATCCTAAAACATTCTTATCAAACTTAGTTAGTAGAAAATACTAAGAAATAGAAAGAGAAAAGTTGCCAAAGTTGAAAAAGGTTATTGTTGTTATTTGTAAATCAAGTGAAGGCACTGTCACAAAATGCTATAACAGAAGCTTCCACATTAAGCCCATATTATCATTGCTGTGTATTTATTTGAACTGTTATCAAAACCGTAGCTGTTAGTAATCTAAGTTATCATTCACAGAAGAAGGAGAATGCAATTCAAGAGATGCTACCTAATTAAAAAAAAAAGAATACAATTAAACAACACCTATACAACAGCTTAAAAAAATTAAATGAAATTACCATTTTACCATTCAAAAGCCTTTGGAAGAGCTGCTTGTAATTATGAAGGAGCCGTATTGTCGGTCTTATAATTCGTTGCATTAGAAATATAGACTGCGACCTGTGCTGACTGCGTTGAAAACAAACTTATATCCCAACTGTATTGGTACCATTGCACATGCAGCCGTATTAGTACCATTGCTCACAATAAGAGAAGGTCAATATCTAGTTTGCTACCTAGTATTGAATGATGTTGTAGTGGATTATAAGTTGTTGGATTTGAAAGCAATTCAAAGCTTACAATCTAATAAGATCTACTAGATTTAAATGGATATTCAAGTCTGATTGATACATAATATCTAACAAAATCAACAGAAAGATCAGAGTATTCATGGAAATATTTATTCACCATTGAGATATTTTGTTTGCTCAGTTTATATGGTGAACAATCGTACACACAATTTTAGTTGGACCAAGGTTATGGAAGCCCTAGCAGCCAAAGTTCACATGTATTTTTATTTTTAGAAGAAAAGGGCGCCCAAAGAATCTTTTTAAATTTTCACTTCATTGGAGAAAATTTATTTTCCTTAAAAAAGATATATACTTTATTGGGTTCTATAAATAATCCATGTTTATTTTCAACACATATAAGATTGATATGGATAAATCTTGTATCTAGAATCTTTTCATAGAAAATTAAGTCAGTGTCCAATCTTGTATTTAGAATATTTTCATAGAAAATTAAGTGAGTATGTGACTTAGTAGGAGGAGATATTTCCATAGGTATATATGGCCATTAACTTTGAAGATTGATATGGATAAATCTTGTATCTAGAATCTTTTCATAGAAAATTAAATCAGTATCCAATCTTGTATTTAGAATATTTTCATAGAAAATTAAGTGAGTATGTGACTTAGTAGGTGGAGATATTTCCATGGGTATATATGGTCGTTAACCTTGAAGATTGATATGGATAAATCTTGTATCTAGAATCTTTTCATAGAAAATTAAGTGAGTATCCAATCTTGTATTTAGAATCTTTTCATAGAAAATTAAGTGAGTATGTGACTTAGTAGGTGGAGATATTTCCATAGGGATATATGGTGGTTAACTTTGTATTGATCCTTGTGATGTAGTAGAAAAACCTTTACCTTTGTATCCGATTAAAACATAGAACAATAAAAATAGACGTCCCTCTCATGGTTTAAAAGGCCCACACTTTGCAGACAAATAAATGATTAAGTATAGGTGATGCTCCAATAGGATTGTTACCCAATAGTTGAGGGGTTTGTGGATCTCTAGAATTATCTCTCAATAATAAAATTATGAGACATGTATGTCGATTTTTGTCTAACAACTTAATTGGAGAAATTCATAATTTGAAAATTCCTAAAAGTGAAATTCAACTTAAAAGCTACACGCCTAAAACATTAAAATTAAAACTTACCAAAAAAAACACAACTCACATGAAAAACAACCATTAACAACACAATGTAAATTAGTTATTGTAAGTTATTATTTAAAACTCACATAAAAACAAGTCCAATAAGATGAATCCTAGAAGTTAGCAACAAAGTCAAAACAATTGAAAAAGGTCAATGTAGGTGTGAAATAATTATTATGTATTGAATGGAAGAATAATTATGCTTTCATAAAGAATTATCCCAAACCTTTTATATATATTGTGAAAACCCAAAATCAAAAGATAAGATCAGCTTAATGGTTACTTGATGATTATATATTATTGGAAATATAGAGAGGTGAAATTACTTAAATTCCTCGAACTTTTGAGAGGATGCATATATAGTTTTCAAATAAATGCATTATTTTCTTTTTAAAGTTTTGGTCTTTTTAATAATTTGTATTTGTAAGAAATTATTCAATTGATTTGAAATCTAAAATCCAAAACATAAAAGTTCAAAAAGACAAAATGAAGACTACAGGATGGGTAAGGTTAAAGTTTTTTTTGAATCTTAAACTTTGGTTTTGTTCCAAGTTTCACGGTGAAGACTACAGGATGGGCGAGGTTTTATGTTTGTTTGGAACGATTTTTTTGGATTCTCTTGTTTATGAGAATACCCTATGTTTCTTCTTGTTTTTTTAATCTTTTTGATGGATGAGGTTGGTGGGGACAGACTATTGTCTGGGAGGAGTTTTAGCATTGGTTTCTAGTAAGGGATCCGTAAATTTTCTAGGTTTTTTGGGGTTTTTAGTCATTATTGGTGAGACTTTCCAGGCGGTTTTTTCTGACTTGGTTCTTGAGACTTTCCAAGCGGTTTCTCTGACTTGGTTCAAAACCACTGTCTTTTCCTTGTTTTTAACGGGCTTGGCGTTTTCGGGTTAATTAATGATTCTCCACTGATCACATAGTAGGTTGATTTGACTGAAAGCAGAGGTGAAGCCCTTTGTGGGGTTTCGAGTGCCATCCTTATGGAGCGTAAGGTCAGCGCCTTGCTTAGCGCGGCTAACGAGGAACAATGGGCGAGGACTGACTTTTTTGCATCGATAAACTCTTTATGTGACTTAAATAAGGCCAACCGTCGTTCATTAAACATTATTAATGGATCCTGCAGTCTTGAAAGGCCACCACAAAAGGATTTCACATCTCCACTTAAAACTTCTGTAAAGGACCCTTACCTCACACATATGAGTGTTAAACATGGAAGAGATCTCCCTATCTCCCTGAAGACAAACCAGGGTTGTCTAGGTGAAGAGGTTGCTGGTGTGAGGAGCGGAGAACATAGGACTAAGAACTCTGAGTCCCAAACGACTAATCCTTCGGATAAGTTTGTTAAGGAGAGACGCACCGCCAAAGTCTGGAAACCAAAGAGGCAGAGATGAAGGTTGGTCATGGGGGTCGATGTCGGTTTGAAAGAATCCTGCAACTTGGCGCTCCATGCCGTAGTTGCTAGGGTGGCCTATCGCTCTCGTTGTTCCACTCAGCTAGAGGAATGGGTAAAGAAAAGCTGGCTTCCTTTTTTAGGCTACTATCATGTTTTCCTTTCTTTATCTCGGGGATGGTTAGGCTTTGTCTTTAGAAGTTCGGGAGATACTAAACGTATTCTGGAGGTTTTTTGGAGAATTGATGGTGGAAGTTTAATGTTAAAAAGATGGAGATTCGATTTCAATCCAACCACTGAGTATTTTAGTTTTCAGCACTTATGGGTGCTTCTCCCAAACCTGCCCTTATAATTGTGGAATCACAGAGCACTGGAGATGATAGAAAATTGTTTGGGTCGCTATATCGGGGTCTATGAAGATGCGTTACTTTCAAGTGACAAACAGATGGCTAGAATTTTGGTTGAGGTGGACACCCATACGGGTTTATCAGAAGTTTTAGAAATAAAGTGGAGAGACATCTTGTTCACTCAAAGGTTGGACTATTTAGGTCTACCTTTCTGTTGTTCTAGGTGCAGACGGACAGGGCACCTGAGAAGTAATTGTACCTTTATTCAGGGAGAAAATGATGAAAATGGCACATCGGATGAAGAATTTGGAGACACGATTTCTAGGCTGGTGGATGATTATGAGGCAGCGAAGTCTCTGACACTAAGCATGGAGGACAACCCTGAGGATAAGGACACATCCTTTGTTGGTAAGTTAAAATTCTTCTGTCCAAGTATTTTTAACTCTTTATCTTTATGGGAGAGAGAACTTTTAAATAAGGATCTTACCCATGTTTCATCTTTTGGAAAGGAATTTGTTAGAGATAAGTCACCTGTGTTAGTTGATGTTGAGCATGTCTTGGGTGGGATGGGAGAAAATCCCCCATTAGAGGTTTTTCCTGTAGCCTCGGCCTCCGTCAATTTACCTTTTCCTCCGGTACACAGTGATGTTTTGAATGTTTTTCCGATAGTGAGGGATTCTACTAGTATTACTGAACCTTCGATGCAAGGTGATGATTTGCATTTTGTCTCGAGCTATAGGGAATCGCCTATAAATGATTCGGTTTTGAATAGGGTTCTGTCCGATTTGATCTCCCCACTAGCAAAGTCTACGACCCCTATCCCGTTAATGACTTATATGGGGAATACTCCTATGGACAGATCGACAGAGACATGTTATTCGGAGTCCTCTAAGCCAAGTGTTACTTCCTCCTGTTCAGACCTTGCATGGTCACGAGGCTTGGGCTTCGAGCTTTCTCCTCTTAAAACGAGAAGTGGCCGACGATTGGCAGGGGCTGGTATAAAAACTTTGGACACTCCTGCTTCTTCTTCTAAACAAAGGGCGCTTAGAGGCATAAAGGCCCAAGCCAGGGTTAAACCATGATTTTGCTCACCACAAATTTAAGAGGGATTGGAGGGCCCCTAAAAATGGCCTCCTTTTGTAGATTACTGTGTAAAACTTCTCCAAATATCATTTTTCTTCAAGAGACATTGGTGTTAGCGGAAAAAGTTAGATCCTCCATGAATAAGTTAAAACCGGAGTGGTGTGTATGTGCGGTCAATGCAGTTGGAACCTCTGGAGGACTTTTGGTGTCATGGGACCCTTCCTTGTTCGATTTGGCTCCTTATTTATGTATTGGTGGGATTTTTTTGTCAGGAACATCAAGATTGGACAAAAGAAGGCTTTATTTTCTAAATGTTTATGGACCCTGTCAGGATCACAAAGTTTTCTAGGAAGCGTTAGAGGATTCTAGTTTTTTAAGACTCAATGATTTAATTCTAGAAAGTGATCTAAACTTAACAACTTCCCCAGTTGAAATATAGGGAAAGTCAGTGCAGCTGGACTCATTAGTAGGTTTCTTCAAAGCTCTTTTTCAGAAAAATGACCTAGTTGATGTAGCTCCTGTGAAAAAAGTGGCGACTTGGCGAAATGGTAGATTAGGTGATGCATGAATTACAAAGAGACTTGACCGTTTCCTTATAGCAGAATCTCTTATTTCATCATTTCAAAAATTTCGAACTTGGGTTGAGTATCCCTGTTTGTCTGATCATGCTCCTGTGTTGTTGGAATTCGGATCATGTTTTTCGACATTCGCTTCTCCTTTCAAATTAAATCCGGAGTGGTTAAAGGATGATTCGTTTGTGCAAATTGCTAGACAAGTATGGAATGATCCTCGACATACAAATACAGTTGGAGCTCAAAGACGATTGGTTAAAAAATTATCGCTTTTAAAGGAAAGAGTTAAGGTATGGGCCAAAGTGAAAAGACAAAAGGACCAGGATGATCTGTTAAAAGTTGAGAAAGCAATTGATTTAGTATACACTAATATAAATACGAGACTTTCTACTATGGAGGATTCTATAAATTTGTCCAAGCTTGAATTTGAAAGAAATCGTTACCTATTGGCAGAAGAAGAGAACTGGCAACAAAAAAGTTGGGCGATTTGGATTAAGAGTGGAGATAGAAATACAAAGTTTTTTCATCTTTATTCTATCCATAGAAGAAACAAGAAATTTATCTGGGAAATAAATGACGAGGAAGGAAAAGTACACTCGGGACAACAAGCTATCAAAGATGAAGCAGTCAGACATTTCAACTCCTTTTTCAATGATACATGCCAGACTTTCATGGAAGAACGATTGGAATCAGTTAGATTATTTCACACTTTTGTAAATGCTTTGGAGGTTCAGGATTTAGAAAAGGAAGGAACAAAGGATGAAGTTTTTGAAGTTATTAAAGGTTTTGCCAGAGATAAAAGCCCTGGACCTGACGGTTGGACTGTTGAGTTTTATCATTGTTTTTTTGAGCTCGTAGGTCAGGATTTGGTGGAAATGGTCGAGGAAACGAGATTGAGAATCAACTCCACTTTCGTGGCTTTGATCCCAAAAGTCAATAAACCTACAGTTTTTAATGATTTCCGGCCAATCTCTCTTTGTAACCTTTGTTACAAAATAATTTCAAAATTCATTGCAAAAAGACTAAGACCAATTCTATCCAGAGTACTTTCAGAAGAACAACTTGGATTTCTCAAAGGTCGACAAATCTTGGATGCTATAGGAATTGCATAGGAATGTCTTCACAACATTAGAACAAAGAAGATGCAAACATTAATACTGAAACTTGATTTGAGGAAGGCTTACGACTGTACAAGTTGGGGATTTTTTAAGACTTGTACTTCATCAGAGTGGCTTTGGGTTAAAGACCACAAATTGGATCATGCCTCGTGTAAGTTCCACTACCTTTGCTACTTTAATAAACAGAGAGGCTACAAATTTCTTTAAATGTAGTAAAGGTTTGAGATAGAGATGCCCGCTATCTCCTTTACTATTTATCTTGGTCATGGAGGGGCTTAGTCTGGCTTTAAAGAAAGCAAAATCTGATGGTCAGATAACAAGAATTAAAGTATCCAGTTTGATAAGGATCCTACATTTACTTTTTGTGGACGACATTCTTATTATGACAAAAGCTTCTTTAGCCGAATGGGAAAAAATACAAAGTATACTTCAAGTGTTTTGTCGGGCTTCAGGGTTGATCATAAACATCCAAAAATCCATTGCTTTGCATGCGGGTGTTGACGCTGGATCCCTTCAGAAATTTGTCGATGTTCTTGGTTATCCTGTTAAATATCTTAGCTTAGGATTCAAATATTTGGGTTATCATCTGAAGCCAAGGAGCTATAAAACTATGGATTGGCAATGGTTAGTTGACAGGTTTGAGTCGAGGATCAACCTTTGGTGTAATAAGTGGCTCACTTTGGGAGGTCGATTAGTTCTTATAAAAGCTATGCTCGAAAGTTTATCGGTGTATTGGATGACACTCGCCCATATTTCTATAACCGTGTTAACTATGTTGCGCAGACTTAGTTATGCTTTCCTTTGGTCTGGGAGTAAAGCAAAAAAGTGCCACCATCTTTGTAATTGGCAAGCTATAGCAAAGCCTAAACAACTTGGAGGATGGGGATTACGTAATATCTTTGTTTTCTATAGAGCTTTAGCTACTAATACTTTATGGCGTGCTTTGATGAAGCCGAGAATCTGGCATCGGGTTATCAAAGAGAAATATTTACCACATGTTCCTGTGAGCACTTGGTTGCGGTCGATTGAGAGTTTTTCATCCTTTGGCTCCCAATCTTGGAAAAACATCCTAAACACTTTTCCAATCATCCTTCATAGGGTAGCATGGACTCTTGGTTCGGGGAAAGCGATCATTATTGGGAGGGATACTATTAGTGGTTTGAAAGAAACTTCCATTCTTTCAAAGGATCTAGTGAAATTAATAGAAAACACATCTTTTTTCTATATCAAGCAAGTCGCCCATCATCTTTTAGCCTGTTGGGTAAGAATTGGATTACTAGCACTGAGTTGGGACTGGAGGGGGAGCTTAGTTGGGAGTGGGAAAAATATAGAAACTTTCTTTTGCATGTTGGCATTGTCTTAAAGGAAAATCCTGATGAACTTTCTTGGATAGGAGATGATAATACAAGTCTTATCTCAGTGAAAAATGTTTACAATACTCTTTCTAACAAGTTATGGTCGGGGAAGGCTGAAGGGTGGAGAATCCATTTATGGAAATGGAGTTGTCCTTTAAAACTTAAACTTTTCTTGTGGCTTTTACTGGAGGATAAGATTCTCACATGGAAAAACCTACAGAGGAGGGGTTGGTCTGGCCTTGGTATTTGTTTTATCTGTAGATCAAATGAAGAGTCGAGCCAACATTTATTTGTGAGCTTCCCGTTCACAGTTTTAATTTGGAAAAAAGTTAAATCGAGCTTAAACTTGGCAAATGGATGGAATGGAGATACAGTTCTTGAATGCTTTCAAAACTGGTCTTTTCAAAACAATCCGATTAGAGAGTTGGCTGCCTTCATTTGTTGGTTTATATGAAAGGACAAGAACAAAAAACTTTTTGAAGAACGATCACCATCGGCAAATAAAATCCTCTTTCTTGCAAGAGGATCTGTGGTCATGAAGCAAATCAATACCGCGGTCTCTTAAAAAAGACTACAACCTATCTCTTTTCCTGAAGACAAGGTTCTTGCATGGTTTGATGGGGCCTCACAACACAATGGAAATCTATGTGGAGCGGGAGGAGTAATCCAAATTAATAATTTATTTGAATACCGATGGACATTAAACTGTATTTCAGGTACTAATTCTAAGGCGGAACTTATGGGAGCTTGGGCATCCATTATATTAGCCAAAAGCCTCGGTATTCAAGAACTGCATTTGATGGGGGACTCATTGACTGTTATAAATTGGTTTAATGGTAAAGGCATATTACAGGTGGCCAATCTGGAGAGCTGGAAAAATAGAATATCTGACTTAATGCCTTTTTTCAAGTCTATTTCTTTTGCTCATATCTATCGAGAAAGAAATGCAATGGCTGATGGACTGTCAAAAAAGGCTTTACACTTGCCCGGGGGTCATATCGCCTACAACCAATGGAATGAAGACCATGAGGGACCTATCATCCTTTTAAAGTTGTAATTTTGTATCTATGCTTTTCCTGTCATGATCTAGGTTTTTTCTGGTAGCGGTTTTTTTTATGCATACACAATGATATGTTATTTTGATGCATGGACAATATTTTCTGCCTTGGGGTTTTGCTGAGAATATGCAGTTGATTGCAATTTTGATATAGAACCAAATGGGACTGAAGACTAGTTATATGACTGGTTTTACTAGTTATGTGATGAGACAGCCAAGTAAAAGGATTATATTATCATAAATATAATGTGCAATTT